>PVIU01016972.1:0-43310 GCA_004026605.1 Ondatra zibethicus
GAATTTGGAAGCAGACAAGATCGCTAGGCAAAAGTTGGGAGCATGCGGGTGGGGGTAGGGTGGGGGTGGGGGAAAGGGGAGAGGGGGAGAGAGAAGGGAGAAGGGGAGGGTTGGGGAGAGCTTGGGGGAGTGGGATGGTTGAGATGGAGGAAGGATGGATATGGGAGCAGGGAAGAAGACACCTTAATTAAGGGAGGCATTGTGGGGTTGGCAAGAGGCTTGACTCTAAAGGGGGTCCCAGATGTCCACAGGGATGTCCCCAGCTAGGACCCTGGGCAGTGGAGGAGAGGGTGCCTGAACTGGCCTTGTCCTGTAGTCAGACTGATGACTATCTGGAATATCACCATAAAACCTTCGTCCAGTGATGGATGGAGATAGAGACAGAGACCCACATGGGAGCACTGGACTGAGCTCCCAAGGTCCAGCTGAAGAGCAGAAGGAGGGAGAATATGTCCAAGGAAGTCAGGAACACGAGGGGTTGAACCACCCACTTAGACAGTTTGCTCACCAAAGCCAGCTGGACTGGGATTGAATGAGCATGGGATCAAACTGGACCCTCTGAATGTCGCTGACAATGGGGGCTGACTGAGAAGCCAATGATAATGGTACTGGGATTTGTCTCTACTGCATGTACTGGCTTTTTGGGATCCTATTCTATTTGGATGCATACCTTCCTAAGCCTGGATGGAGGGGGGAGGGCCTTGCACTTCCCACAGGGCAGGGTATCCTGCCCTCTCTTAGGACTGGAGGGGGGGGAGGGTGAGTGGGGGAGTGGGAGGGAAGTGGGAGGAGGGGAGGAAGTAGAAATTTTGATTCCTATTATTTATAAAGTAATAATAATAAAAAAGACAAAAAAGAGTTCATTTGTTTAAGGCCCCACACAGCAGAAAGCTACATACTCAAATATATAACATTATGCTGTTTTGTAACTCAGACACATGCATAAACTATCAATCAATTGAATGAACACATCTGAACCTTGAACTAAGGCTTGTTCTAGTCACTAGGAAACTCAGAGTGGAATTTGCTTCGATTCCTTAGTAACAGACAAGAACAGGTACTAAATTTACCAAGGCTTCATTTACTATGTCATCTTTTTTCCCCTTCACTGGTATTTTTTTTAAATCCTATTATGTATTTCTGTTGAAATAGGGTCTTTTCATGTTGTCCAGCTTGGCCTCAAACTCATGATTCTCCTGCCTCTGCCTCCTAAGTAATTAAGATTTCAGGCATGTGTCCCCACACCCAAGTTATTATGCTTGCTTGTTTATGATCAGATCTCACTGTGTAGCCCAGGCCTTAAAAGTTCAGGATTATCCTCCCTTGGCCTACCCAGTGCGCACTGATGGTAGGCCTGTGCTGTGACATCTGACCTACCCAGTGCGCACTGATGGTAGGCCTGTGCTGTGATACCTGGCCTATCCAGTGCTCACTGATGGTAGGCATGTGCTGTGACACCTGGCCTATCCAGTGCTCACTGATGGTAGGCATGTGTTGTGACACCTGGCCTACCAAGTGCTCACTGATGGTAGGCATGTGCTATGACATCTGACCTACCCAGTGCTCACTGATGGTAGGCCTATGCTGTGACACCTGGCTACCTGAGGCAGTTTGTTATTGCTGGCATGTGTAACCATATATAATGTGCCTGCCTGTGTGCTCATGTGTAGGGTACACATTATGTGTGTGCAAATAGGGGCCAAAAATTGACAATCTGAGTCTTCTTAGCTCATGCTCCACTTTATTTATTAAGACGTGGTCTCTCCATGAACCCGGAGCTCACCAATTCTGGCTAGCTTAGCTAACCAGTGTGGTAGTTAAAATGTAATTGGCCCCTGATGTGACCAGCTTACTTTATTTAGCACCCATCCCCAAAGGTTTACCCATGTTGTAACACAAAAAGTTTAAACTAGAGGGCTGGGAGGATCTTGGTGTCCTCAAATTTACTATCCTCCTGCCTTAATTTCCTAGAATTAAGAAATGTGCCACCACACCCAGCTAAAATACTTGTTTTAAATACCTATCTGTTAGACTTCTATTTCCTGGTAAAGATGATCATAAATTATAAAGCTGACCATTATTTATTAACTTTCAAGATAAAATCAAAACTGATTGCAAGCTTTTTTTCCCCTCCTACTGTTCTTGAGAATTCCAGACTGGTTTGGCAAATGCAGTAGTACTTGTAAACAAATCATTTAGCTGGAACATCCTGCTATTATGAAAATAAATTACATGTTCATTAGGAAGCAAAATGACCCTCAATAATTAAGACAATGTGGGCCCAGTGGTAATGGCACATTCTTTAATCCCAGTACTGGTAGGTTACAGCCTCATGGTGATACACAGATTAATAGATAAAGGTTAATTTAAGATGTAAGAGTTAGTTACTAAGAAGCCTGAGTTAATAGGCCAAGCAGTGTTGTAATTAATAAAGTTTCTGTGTGATTATTCAGGTCTGGGCGGCTGGGAAACAAAAGAGCAGTCTCTGCTTACATGGAGGCAGGAGCTGATGCAGAGACCATGGAGGGGGCTGCTTACTGCTTTGCTCTTCATGGCTTGCTCTGCCTGCTGTCTTATAGAAGCCAGGACCACCTGCCTAGAGTTGTCCTCGCCTGCCATAGGCAAGGCCTTCCCACATCAATTACTAATTAAGAAAATGTCCCATAGGCCTGCAAATTGCCCAATCTTATAGAGGCATTTTCCTAACTGAGGATCCTCTTGGATGACTCCAGCTTGTGTTAAGTTGACATAAAACTAAACAGAACACTTCATATCCTCACTGACTTTTAAATAAGTCAGTGATTAGAAATACTTTTTAAAACATTTCCCCTGTATACCAGATGTAGTGGCGCACGCCGTCAATCCAGCACTCAGGAGTCGGAGGCAGGCGGATCTCTGTGAGTTTGAGGCCAAACTGGTCTACTGAGCAAGTTCTGGGTCAGCCAGAGCTATACAGTGAGACACTGTCTCAAAGAAAACCAAACCAAACAACAACAAATCTCTATATCTGTTTTATGTGTACCTGCTTTACTCTGGCACTCTACCACAAACTTCTTGGTGCTGCCTTGCTGGAAAAGTCATTACAGTTTTCCAGGTCCCAGTTTCTGAGTTAGAAGCAGCTAGGCTAGCTATTCTCTAAAGGTCTCCTTCCATAGCATGCTGTTACAATAATCAAACTGTGCCCCTGTGCCTTCTCACACAGGTGCCAATCTCACTTACTCAGTAGAGACTAAGTACTAATAGCAACTAGACACTGGAAAAACAAATACATCAAGTGCCAGACTCGCAAAAAATTTCATAGATTGATTTCTCACCATATACACAAACATTACCAACTGACAATAAAACTTGATCCCAAGATTCTTTGGTTGTTCTTTCTCGCCTCCCCACTCCCCCCCTCAGAAAAAAAAAAAACACACTAAAAACTGAAAACCATGTGCAGTGGCATATGTTTGCAATCTAGCTAGCGCTTGAGAGACTGGGGCAGGACTGCAGTGAGTTTAAGATAGCTTTGGTTATATAGTAAGTTCCATGAAACCCTGAAATTCCATGTTAAAAGGAAAAAACTGGTATGGCTTTGGAGGCGCATGTCTTTAATGTTAGCACTAGGTAGGCAGATGCAGGCAGATTTCTGGGAATTCAAGAACAGTCTGGTCTACACAGTAAGTTCCAGGACAACCAAAGCTACATAAAGAAATCCTCTCTCAAAACAAAATATCCCACAAGAAAAAAAAAGCCACATTATTAATGGGAACTGCTTCATATGCTGATAAACCATATGTGCAGCCACTGATATAACTGTCTCAGTGCATTATAATCAATGTGTATGCAAGTGTCAAAAAAAAAAGGTTTACCTATATCCCTTATACAGAAATAGAAGAACTGAATAACCCAGTCCAACATTATTATTATTGTAGGAACTAGAGACTTGAGTGGGAAAGAAGCTTGTAACAAATCAAAGAGCAGAGCTGAGATCAGACCTCAGGTGCAGGCTGACTACAGGCTTGAGTATTAAGTGTGTAGGAAGGAAATCTGTGAAAAGTCTTATCATTTGTGAACAAATGCCTGGAAATGCCTAAGAACGCCACATTTACGCCACTGTCCTTTACAGGCTCATGTTCTGAACACCCAGTCTCAACTTGTGGAATTATTTTGAAGCCTGCGGAGCTTTCGGGAGGAAGGACCTGCCTAGAAGAAGCACGTCACAAGAAACAGGTCTTTAAAGACGATCTCCACCTCCAGTTCCAGACTGCATCCTCTGCTTCCTGTCTGCGCCACTGCCTCACAATCCTGTTGCCTCGGGGCCACTGCTGCCACCCTGCCTTCCTTGCCACTGATAACGGACTGATAAGATAAATACAATAAATGAGTAAATAAATATTCTTCCCTTAAGTTGCTAGCCAAATAGTCCATCATAAGAAGAGTAACTAAGAGCCACTCACAAGTGTCCCTCCCATCCACCACCACTGCCTGGTCAAACGCTTTCCTAATATTTACCTCAAGAAACTGGAAAATGTGCCTAAGCAATGTTTCAGAGGTTAAGAATGTATATTACTCTTGCAGAGGAGCCTCACATGGGGGACTAACTACTAACTGTAACTATAGCTCTGGAGAATCAGATGCTCACATGTACTTACTATACAGACACAGATAATTAAAAATAAAAAGTAAAACCTTACTATGCAGCTTTGACTACCTTAGAAGTCACTATGCAGACCAGGTTAGCCTTGAACTCAGAGATTTTATAAGCCTTTGCCTTCACAGTGATGAGACTAAAGGTATGTGCCATCACACCCAGAAAAAACTTTTTTGTTTAAAAAAAAAAAAAAAAAAGGAGGCCGGGCGGTGGTGGCGCACGCCTTCAATCCTAGCACTCAGGAGGCAGAGGCAGGCGGAACTTCGAGAGTTCAGGCCAACCTGGTTCTACAAGAGCTAGTTCCAGGAGAGGCTCCAAAGCTACAGAGAAACCCTGTCTCAAAAAACAAAACAAAAAAACAAAAACAAACAAAAAAAAGGGCTGGAGAGATGGCTCAGCAGTTAAGATCATTGCCTGCTCTTCCAAAGGTCCTGAGTTCAATTCCCAGCAACCACATGGTGGCTCACAACCATCTGTAATGAGGTCTGGTGCCCTCTGCTGGCCTTCATCTGTCTTCATCACACAGACAAAATGTTGTATACATAATAAATAAATAAATAAATAAATATTTAAAAAAAATAAAGAAAGAAAGAAAAAAAATAAAAGAAACTGGAAAATCATCATCAAACATAAACCTCTGGAACTGTTCAATACCAAAGCTGAATACTATATTCATCAAAACAAAATATTTAGAACAATTCCCCAGTTTATACAGAGGGAAGGCAGAGTTTATTACCCTCTGCTTTCAAGGGTTCCCACAACTCAACTTTGTAGTGTTATAAATGGAAATAACTTGAACTCTATCATTTCCTGCCAACACCCCCATCCTAGTCTATGTAAGCCTAATTATGCAGCCCACTCCCCAGGTAAGAAAAGACTTAACAATCTAAGAGTTACTAGGCTACCTAATAACTCAGGTTCTCTAAGGGACAAAAGGTACATATGACATTGTCCCTCTGACCACTAAGAGCTTATGATCTAATATGATTAGGAAAAAGTAACTCAGCAGTCTGATGAATCAAAGCAGAGTCCCAGTCTGTTAGATCTAGATAAGTACTTTCTCTTTTCTAGGTCTCAATTTTCTTCCTATATAAAATGAGTCAGGAGCTGGTGGTGGCACACGCCTTTAATCCCAGCACTCGGGAGGCAGAGGCAGGCGGATCTCTGGGAGTTTGAGGCCAGCATGGTCTACAAGAGCTAGTTCCAGGACAGGCTCCAAAAAGCTACAGAGAAAACCTGTCTCGAAAAAAAAAAGTTACAATTTAAATACTATTTTAAACCTATACTATTTAAATCTATAACTTTAAATAAAATACAAAAAGGCCCAAGCAATAAATGCAAGTAGTGACTACCGTGTATTTACACACCATCACATAGGAAGCACATTACACTAAAACAGGGTTGCTTGCAAGACAAAGGAACATATGGCTCCAGAGCTTTCCTCTAATTAACCTCTTTAGAAGTTTAGGACACAAAAAGGCAAAATTGACTTTCTCACTGCCTCATTAATAGTTAATTTCACAAATAATATTTGATTTGACCTAATTTTTTCAGCAGTCATCTCAAAATGCTTCACTGAAATCATAATCCTTAAAAGAAAAGGATAATCAAGCCCATCATCAAAAGATGCCCTGTCTAAGATGAAACTTAGTCCCTTTATATAATCCAGATGTTCTGCCCAACGACTTTATCCTCTATTATCCGGTTCCAAGCCCATGAAAAAGAAGAGATGGAGATAATACACTATTACACAGTACCATCAAACATCTATTTATAAACACTCAAGCATAAATTAATTAATCAGCTGGAAAAAAACTACTATTGGTGCAGCATGGTTGTGTAAGCCTATAATTCTAGCACTCAGGAAGCAGGAAGATCAGAAGGACCTAAATTCAGTAGACAACACCCACATCAGGTAGCTCACAACCATCTGTACTCCAGTTCCAGGGTATTCAATGCCCTCTTCTGGCTTCTTCCATGGACACCCACACATACAAATAAACAAATAAGCAAATAAATAAAAATCTTTTAAAAAGGAAGGCCAGGTGGTGGCGGCAGCACATGTCTTTAATTCTAGTACTCAGGAAGCAGAGGCAGGCGGATCTCTGTGAGTTTGAGGCCAACCTATTCTACAAAGTGCATTCCAGGAAAGTCAGGGTTACACAGAGAAACCCTGTCTTGGAAGGAAGGGGAACAGGAAGAGGAAGGGAAGAGAGGGAGGGAGGGAGGGAGGGGGGAGGGAAGGAAAGAAGGAAGGAAGAAAAAATATGACACTAATGCTATAACACAATTTTTTTTAATGTTCGAAATTCTAAATGGATCTAAGGAGAGAGGGCTCTCTTTTCACAACACTTCACTGCTAGAATCTAGAGAGCACTCCACAGAAAACACAGTGTCTAAGGGTTTGGGTTTTTTTTTTTTTTTTGAGACAGGGTTTCTCTGTGGCTTTGGAGCCTGTCCTGGAACTAGCTCTTGTAGACCAGGCTGGTCTCGAACTCACGAGATCCACCTGCTTCTGCCTCCCAAGTGCTGGGATTAAAGGCATGCGCCACCACCACCCGGCTGGTTTTTTTTTAAAGTATTAGTTTGTCAGGCAAGGACATATAGCATAAAAGAAAGCTTAGAACAGGCCAGAATAAAAATGAGCATGGAAGGATTGAGAAACTGAAAAAAAAATAGTGTCACTGGAAGATAGGCAAGAGCAGGAAGAAATGAGGCGAAAGGACAGGCGGAGATCAAATCAAGGAAAGTCTTATAGGGAAGGAGTGTGAACTCCAACCTGAAGGCAACAGGAAGCCAAAGAGGACTTTTAGGCAGCAAACTGAGATGGGCAGATTTTATCTTGGAAAAGATCGCCCTGATGGGTAGATGGAGAATAAAAAGGGGAAGGCTGATAGCTACAATCTTTCATAATATATACTATTCTCAAGTCAGTTCTCCTGCTTACAAACACCAGCTTCCACTCTTATGTAAAGCGGATGCTCTAAGAAACCTATAGCTACTAGGGACATTGGAATGTGCCCCCTGAGGAAACCAACATCTTCAGGTTCCTTCTTTTCCCTCCTTTGGCCTCTTAAAAGAGACAAAGAATGTGTTATGTTGCCATATCAGAATCTTTGTCCAGGTCCAAGGAAGACAGGCATCTGCTCAAGTCCTTTCCCTCCAATTCCCAAACAACGTGGTCAATTCTAGCCACTTTTTAGAACTAAATAAAAGTAGCACAGTCACTTGCATTAATGTCTGATTTCTGTTCATATGCTTCTCAGGGAGATGGGAAGAAAACTAGGGGAGGATATTTAATGAGATCTAACATAGTAATTGATCTCCTTTTATTTACTCTCTCATTTGATCCTCACCACAACCTTAGGCAAAATAATATTTACAGCCTCATTTTCAGAGAGGAAACTATGCCTCAACTCAGTTGTGGTGGTATATACAATACTTGAGACTGAAGCAGAAGGATTGCAAGTTCAAGGCCAGCCTGAACTTCAAAGCAAGACCCTGTCTCCAGACTTTCCTATACAAAAGTATACAAAGGGCTAAAGACATCCACGGACCTGCCTGGTGACCCAGAAATTGCCATTAAGACGGGCAAATATATGGTGGAGAAATGAGAAAGAGGAGCAGAACAGTTCATATGCTGTGGAAAGAGGCAGAACTGAAGAAGCAAAAGTCAGGAACAGGCTGATGTGGGCAGCCTGCTTGCTACCCAAGACCAGGATGATGTCTGGGCCTGGGCTGCTGCCAAAGACCATGTTGGGGTCCTACTGTGGCCAGGGTCTGAGTTGACATCTATGACCCATGTTGCCACCAAAGACTACAAGAATGCCTGGGGTCTGCGCTGCCACCCCAGGGATGTAGTCCCATGATGACATCCAAGAATGAGCTGCTGCTAAGGGTCATGTCTGGGTCTGTGGCCCTATCGCAGCCTGGATCTGTGTTATGTCCATAGGTTCAGTAACTACTGAAGGCCGTGCAGATGCCCAGGGTTGATCAGTTACCCAAGTCCATGTTGGTATCTGAGAGCAGCCATGCTGCTGCTCGGTCCATGCCGATCTGAGTGGCCTGTGCTGCCACCTGGACTATGGTGATGGCCAAGCCCAGGTTGCGGTGTAGGGCCATGTCTGGGTCCGTGGCCCTACTGTAACCAGGGTCTATGCTGATGTTCGTGGTTCCTATTGTCACTAAAGGCCATGCAAATACCCGGGTTCTGGGCTGCCATCTGAGGCCATGTTGGTGTCTGAGGGTCATGCTACAGCAGGGCCATACAGATCTGAGTGGCCTGTGCGGCCATAAGGTACCATGGTGACATCAGGGCCCAGGCTGCAACTAAGAACCATGTCTGGGTACATGGCCCTACTGCAGTCAGAGTCTGTGTTAATGTTCATGGCTCCTGATACCATCAAAGACCATATCAATCCCAGGGTTCTGGGTCTCCACCAGGGCCATAATGGCATCTGACGGCCATGCTGCCACTGAGCCTGTGCTGACCTGAGTGGCCTAAGCTGCCATCTGGGGCCATGGTGACATTTGGGCCCAGGTTGCTGCTGAGGGCCATGTCTGGATCCATGATCTTGTCACAACCAGGGTCTTCATTGATGTCTGTGGCCCATGTTGCCACCAAAGGCCACTCGGATGTGGCATGTTGGTATCTGATGGATGTACCGCTGCTGGAGCCATGCTGATCTGAGTGGCTTGAGCTGCCACCAGGGCCACGGTGACATTCGAACCCAGGATGCTACCTGTGGCCATGACTGCTTCCACAGTCCTGCTGCAGCTAAGGTCTGTGTTGATGTCCCATTGCCCGTGTGGCCATAGGAACCATGTGTATTGAAATCTTAAGGGTCACGCTGAGCCAGCCATGCCCTTCACTGACCCTGGGATAGCCAGCTCTACTCCTTGTTGGACACTGCAGCAAGAGAGCTAGCCCCACCCATTATGGGAGAGCACAAACACACACACACGCACACACACACGCACGCACGCACACACACGGGAAAGATGGCCCCACCCTTCCTCACCATGGGTGTGGGAGAGCTGGCCCAGATGGCATGGGCCTAGAAGAGTTGATACCACTCCTCAACTGAGGGGGGCAGTCCCAGAGGCCTAGATCAACCAGTTCAGCTACCACCCAAACCCATATCCTGGGCCTTGGGTTGGTCCACCCTAACATTTACCCCATCTATGACCTGCTGGAGTGTATGGAGGGACTAGTCCTCGGGAATGATAGCCACAGGATCTCCATGACTCAGGGCAACAGCAGGATGTCTGAGGAGTTTTGGTGAGAGTCCAGGGATGATGGTGTGTCAGAGGCCTTGAACCAGACCAATGACTCATTGCAATGAACATTTGCAGGTGGGGCTGACTGGACAAAAGGGCATAGCGCGCGCACGTGCGCGCGCGCGCGCGCGCACACACACACACACACACACACACACACACACACACACACCCCACAGCTCCCAATACCACTAAGACAAGTGAAGAGCTGGGAAAGGCAGAGGAACAAGGTGGTTTTTCTGGTTTGTTTTTAATTTTGGAGGTCCTTTTTCAGGGGAGACGCTGCAGGGATAAGGGGCAGATATGGAGGGACTTGGAGGTGAAAGGGATTGGGATGCATGGTGTGAAATTGTTACTTTAAAAAATGTTTATACACATAAACAAAGGCCTAAAGTCAGAGCAAGTATAAGGCAAAGTTGAGATTTGAAGCCATATGTCTGTAGGTTCAACACTATTCCACTACTTCAACTAAGTTCCCTGTACCACCATCTTACTTTACCCATTACTGAATTTCCATTTACCACAGGTGACTGATTATATTACATAATAAGACACTCACAGATCAGATCAGGAACCAGGGAAAAGAACCAAATAGGAAAATGAAGGGCAGGATGAACATAGTGGCTCACACCTATGATTCCCAACACTAGAGAGGCTAATGCAGGAAGATTACTACAGTTCAGGACCAGTCTGAGCTACACATAGTAAGTTCCATGTCATCCTGGTAAACAATGTGAGACTCAGAGAGAGAGAGAGAAGGGGGAGGGAGGGAGGGAAGATGGATGGGTTAAGTTTCAAACTTGGGGTAAATGGCTGAAGGGTATATTTAGCATTTCAAAGTGGACCTGGCTGCATCCCTGCATTCCCGAGTCCCTACCTGTTACAGGGTCTTCCTGGCTGGCATACCTAGCCCCCTATCCTAAACTTCTCCAGTCCAAGGGCCGGGCTGTGCTGTCCTTCCTCTAGTTGCCCTTTTCTGTATAATCAAACATTTTGGTTACCTGACCTCTTTCCTCTACTCTCTTTGGGCCTCCTGGCTGCTGTGCCTGGTCCCCTCTCACCTCCCCCCCCCACCCCCGTCTCCTCACATGGCACAGCTCAGTCTGTCCACTCTGAACTCTCCCAGCAGCAACATCACCCCCTACAAGCTCTTCAGAGTTACAGCCAATTCTGGCAAGAATCGAAATAGTCAAAATGCATGTTAATAAACCTTCATTTCAGAATTGTATCTTGTCATTCAGCCCAGCAGTGGACCTGGTAAATACTGCCTTCTTCATTCACAAATGAATTCCAACGAGCAGGTGCAACATCTCCCTGCACCATTATTATAAAACCACCAGGAACTTCAGACAGCTTTTGCTGTTCCTTTGAACAGCCTGACTGCCCTTACGGATGAAAAGAGAGTCTGAAAAGCAGAAGACTTGCTAAGAGTTCTAAACACTAAGAAGGGGAAGTAATTCACTAAGAGCAAACACTCAAAAGAAAACCAAGCCAAGACTCTCCGAAGACTACAGTCATAGATTTGCCCTCTATTTTCCCCTCTTTGGTTTTTCAAGACAGGTTTTCTCTGTGTAGCCTTGGCTGTCCTGGAACTCACTCTGTAGACCAGGATGGCCTCAAACTCACAGAGATCCGCCTGTCTCTGCCTCCCAAGCGCTGGGATTAAAGGCGTGCACCACCACCATCTGACTAGATTTGCCCTCTAAATAGAAACCCTCAAAGTACCTTTAAGAAGAAGCAGGGCCAAGAATCAAACTAGATCCAAACTGCATTCATTCTTAGATATTACAAGTTCATACTAATATTCTAGGGTTTTGTTGTTGTTGAGTCAGGGTTTCTCTGTGTATCTTTGGCTGTTCTGGAACTCGCTTTGTATATCTCAAACACAGAGATCCACCTGCCTCTTCCTCCCTGAGTGCTGAGATTAAAGGTGTGCACTGTCTGGCTAATTTCTAAATTTTTATGAAAGTAAGGATTGGATTTTTTGGAAACAATTACTCCTCGTTAGAAATCTGACTATGAAAAGATTTTGTGATGGAGGTAAAATACTACACTAATTAAAGTATAAGACAAAGATAGGGGCTGGAGAGATAGCTCAGTGGTTAAGAGCACTGACTTCCAGAGGACCTGGGTTCAATTCTCAGCACCCACATAGTGGATCACAACTGTCTGTAATTCCAGTTCCAGGGGATCCAACACCCTTATACAAAATACAGGCAAAACACCAATGCACATTAAATAAGAATAAATTAATCATTAAAAAAATTAAAACTAAGATACAGAAAGAATGTGACAAGGTAAACAGATAATGTACAAGAGCCTAGAAACTGAACTGGTACAAAAAAAGTATGTTGGGGAATATTATGTTAAGGTGTGTTACTTTTGTTATGTTGCATTTATTTAATTCTGTGGAGCTGTGATACTTCGCCTGTCTAGATCACCTGATGGTCTAATAAAGTTCTGAACAGCCAATAATGAAGCAGGAAAAAGGATAGGCAGGACTGGCAGGCATAGAGATATTCAGAAGGAGAAAACTGGGAGAAGGGGTTCAAAGAGGTAGCCAGAGAAGGAGGAGCACATCAGGGCCAGCCATGCAGCTAAATAGCAACCCATGGAGTAAGACTAAGATCTAAAGAAGAGAATGGGAAAAGCCCAGAGGCCAAAGAGCAGATGGGATAATATAAATTAAGTAAAAGCTGGCGAGTAACAAGTCAAGTTAAGGCCGGATGGTTATAACTAAGAATAAGATTCCGTGTGTGATTCATTTGGAGCTGGCTCCCCAAAAGAGTTGAAAGAATAAAACATCACACTCCAAGTGTTTAATCACTGTTTGCTGAACATAACTGAATTAATCAGCATTTTTAGTGACTTCCTGTTATTAAAAATAACCTAAGCAGCTTTCATGTATTTCATTTAATTTACTACTCAAAACCATTTTTGTTTTATTCTTCAAGATAGGGTTTCTCTGTAGCCCTGGCTGTCCTAGAATTCTTTAGATCAAGCTGGCATAGAATTGATAGGAATCCACCTGTCTCTGCCTTCCAAGTGCCCGCTACTCAAAACAGTTTATGATGAGTGTTAAATATCCTCATTTTACAGATAAGAGAGGATTGAGGATGAAGAGATGGCTCAGCAGTTAAGACTGCTTACTGCTCTTACAGAGGATCTGAGTTCACAATCACCTGCGCCTCCAGCTCCAGAGGATCCAATGTTCTCTTCTGGCCTCCATAAGCAGCAGGCACACACACACATACACACACAGACACACAAACATACAACTAAAAATAAAACTGAATTAAAAAAATAACCAACTTGTTTTGTCATTTGGTTTAAGGGCAAAAGTGATTTGTTCGTGGTAACAGAGCAAATTATCAGTTAAGCACAAAAAAAAAAACCAACAAAAAAAAACCAATAATGCTAAAGTGCTACCTCATAGCCGGGCGGTGGTGGCGCACCCTTTAATCCCAGCACTCGGGAGGCAGAGGTGGGCGGACCTTTGTGAGTTCGAGGCCAATCTGGTCTACAAGAGCTAGTTCCAGGACAGGTTCGAAAGCTACAGGGAAACCTTGCCTCGAGGGAAAAAAAATCCATCCTTCTCTGGGTCTTAATTTCCTTTCTTAAAATGCACACTAAATTTAGACAATCTCTAGATCTAACCCCCTCAGTGGCACACACCTGTAATCCCAGTACGTGTTAAATTTAGGCAGAAAGGTAACAATTTTGAGGCCAGCCTGAGCTACATAAGGAACTCATACCATTCAAAAAATAAAAAGGGAGTGGTATAATTTCTAATACCTGTCATTCCAGCACAAGAGTGGCCTAGGCAAAAAATGAGTGAGTTTAAGGTCAGTCTGGACTATGAAACAATGCTCTCTCTCTGGGGAGAAGAAAGAGAGGAGTAGGGTACAGGTCAGCAGCACAGTGCTTTCCTACTCTGTACAAAGCTCTGAGTTTCATCTTCAGTGCCAATTATATATTTTAAAAAATCAGTTGTATTAATGATCTTAAACACTCCAGAAATCAGGTTCACTTGCTTCTTCTAGCTGTATCTCGGGACTAGCAACTTATCTCCACCTGACCATCAGCCAGAAGCATCCTTTACAGCACAGCTTACCACCTACCTGTGCTGGATGCTTCGTTATGTATAAAGCTAATACCCCACTTTGCTAGAAAGATAGTGCACAAATGTTACCTGGGGATAAATAAATAATTCCAGTTGTGTTGTGTTTCAATTGCTAAGGGCAGCATCTTCAGCTATGAAAGCAAAAGGATAGAGGACTTGGTTCCTACCTGATTTTCCTATGGCAAGCAGCTTTGGATCAGCAGGAAGTCTAGCTGGGAAGTGTCTGAGTAGAGCTAGTATTCAATGATGAGCAAAGATGACAGAAATGTTCATTTAATTGCTTTCCATAATAAAAGAACATATCAGGGGCTACAATTACCTGGATCCCAAGTATTCATTTTTTATATTGTTTTCTTTTTAGTACCTCATGTCCTTTCTTGATTATAACACCTTAAAAGTGAGCTTAGGGAGAGGCTAGCTCAGCCCTGGCACAAAACAAGAACATGAGATTGGCTCATCAAAGGCTAGAGCAATGACTTGGTGGTTAAAAACACTTGCTGCTCTTATTGATGAGGACCCAAGTTCAGTTCCACTCACAACTGTCTGAAATTCCAGGTCCAGAGAGATCTGACACTTCTGGCCTCCTTTGGCACTGGCACTCACATACATACACCCACACACAGACACACAGGATACATAACCATAACCAAAAATAATAAAATAAATCTTTTTTTTTAATTTGCTGACTAAAATGAAATTTAAAATACGGAAAGTCAAACAGATCACAATTGATGACAGAATGAATGCTGTCAATAATGATAGGTATGGCCGGGTGGTGGCGGCACACACCTTTAATCCCAGCACACAGGAAGCAAAAGCAAGCAGATCTCTGAGTTTGAGGCCAGTGTGGTCTACAAAGTTAGTTCCAGGACAGCCATGGCTACACAGAGAAACCCTGTCTCCAAAAACAAATTTAAAACAAAATAATGGTAGGTATGGCATAAAAATGGGTTTAATTAATAAAGTTGTATACTAGATCCCATTATGTTTTACATGTGGTCTCTTATTTTATTCTCAAAACTGTCATTTTATTGCCTTCATTTACAGATAACTAAAAAAAGTAGATATTCTGTCCAGATCACACATCAGATCAACTGATGGAAGTCAGAACTAAACCTAAGATTAGATGATTCCAAAGCTCTATGTATTTGTCTACCTCTTGTCCTTTTTGCTGTTCCTCAAAACCTAGTTAGTTCCTACCTTGAAACCATTGTTCTTTGTACTTTCTCTGCTTTACAACATCTTATGGTTTCTTCCCACCCCCTTTCCAGGGCTGAAAATCAACCAAGGGTCTCACACATGAAGGCGTGTAATCTGTCACTGAGTCAGACCAATGTCCACTCCATCTCTCTTTTTCCTTTTGTTTTGTTTTTCAGGACAGGATTTCTCTGCATAGCTTTGGAGTCTGTCCTGGAACTTGCTCTGTGAACCAGGCAGGCCTCGAACTCACAGAAATCCACCTGCTTCTGCCTCCCAAATGCTAGGGTTAAAGGCGTATGTCACCACTGCCTGGCTCCATCCCTTTTTATAGAAAACAAATGACCCCTTTAAGTTCAATTTAGAGAATTTTGCTTAATTCTTTCCAAAACTTTACAACGCCTTCCACACAGAACAAAATATAAGATCATAGCCATCATCTATAAAATCCTATACCTAACTCCCTTCCATTTAGCTCATCTTACTCTTCTTGTTTATTGTATTTATCATCTTCCGTCTTATGACAAACTGCAGTAAATATTAAATTTTAGCATTAACATGTTACTTGGAACCATTCTAAGGAGGCCAAAGCATATATCAAGAAAAATGTGCAAAGTCATATTTATAATCACAGCACTCAGGAAACTGAGGCAAGAGGACTACTTTAAATTTAAGTCCAAAGTGGGCTACATAGTAAGAACCAGAATAGCCGTGGCTACACTGCAAAACCCTGTCTCAAAAACAAACAAGAGCAAGTCTTGCATTTCTATGTATGAACTGCAGAAACATTCTTCCCTTCCTGCTCCTTGACACAAAAGGCACAGACTCACCTCACACACTCAACACTTACAGCTCTTTATCTATTAGTATGACTTTATTTCATTAAGATCTCTACACAAGCAGCTCTGGGTTCTATCCTTAGCAACACCTGTATCCCCAACATTTAGGAAACTGAGCTGGGAGAATCAGAAATTCAAAGTAATCCTTGGCTACATGGTAAGTTAGTAAAGCAAATTTGCATAGAAAAAAATTGAGGCCCATGAAGGCCAGTTAGCTGGTGGCTTTCTCCCTTTCAAATCACTTCCTTTCCCCACACATTGATGTCCCCCCTCTACTCACTACAACTCAATTTAGTTTTTTAAACTTCCTTTTATTTTAATTTTATATGTATGAGTGTTTTGTCTGCCTGAATGTCTGTACACTGTATGTGTGCTCAGTGGCCAACAGGAGAACAAGAGAAGTGTGATCCTCTGGGACGGGAGTTACAGATGATTGTTAGCCACCCTGTGGATTCTGGGAACTGAACTTAGGTCTTCTGGAAGAGCAGTCAGTGTGCTCTTAACCTCTGAGCCATTTCTCCAACCCATGTCAAGGACCTAAAGCCTCAGACACATGGGAAAATGGCAATGCCTTTGCTGGTCTAGGTTCAGAAAATGGCAAAGTCTTCCTCTGGTTTGAGTGTGAATGTTGATAGTATATGCAGAAAATATCCAGCATAGCTCTCTCCTAAAGTATTTATGGCCTGAAGACTGCTCTCCCAGCAGAGACTGCTCCAATGAGATTAGCTAAATCTGCCTCCTTTATTCGGCTGTACATCATAAATCCCACCACCTGTTTATCTGTGTGGAATAACCTACTTTCTTGTTCAGCTGTGTGCAATAACCCTGCCTCCTTGTTCAACTCTACATAATTAGTGGCTGGGCTTTCTGGGAGGACTGCTATTCCTCCTGCAGAGCCCAGACTACCTGATGCCAGCTTTCTGATGGTGTATTTGTCTACTCTTCATTCCCTTGCTACTCCAGTCAGGTTCATCCCTGACACTATACTAGAATTGGCAACTATTGGCATGTTAAAATTAATTTTACTAAAGTCAATTTGATTGCTATTCATTTAAAAATAATATTTAAGGGGTTGATATTATTTAAATTACTTAAATAATATTTAAGACGGTTCAGCAGTTAAGAACACTTAGTACTCTTGAAGAAGACTAGGGTTCAGTTCCCAGCACTTATTTTGGTGGTTAACAATCATTTTCAACTCCAGTTCCAGTGGATCTGAAGCTGTCTTCTAGCCTCCACAGGCACTGTATGAACATGGTGCACAGACATACATGTCTAAACCTAGAAAGGTCCAGTGTCTAGCTCAAGATCACACAGCAAGTAACAGAAATTGAATTCAATTTCAGGTACTGGCACTACAAAGTTCAAGTGCTTTACTACATCACAAAATAGACTGAAATCGGACAAAATAACTACCTGGGCCAGTCTTCACAAACGAAGCATGGAACTAGAGATAGTCACATTTGAAGAGCACCCTTTGTATACTAAAAGTAGCAGACTACAAAGATTGTTGAAACATAAAGACTATTTTGTGTAACAGTCCTGGCTGCCCTGAAATACACTTTGTAGACCTGGCTGGTCTTGACCTCACAGAAATCAGCCTGCCTCTGCCCACAGTGCTGGGATTAAAGGTGGGTGACACCACTCCCAGCTCATAAAAACTATTCTTCTAAAAGAAATGGACATGTGTAAAATTAAGCCGTTCCTATATTATCTGCTTTTGGAACTCAGGCCCAAGTCAAATTCACTTAAAAATAAAGAAATAAAGCAAACAAAAGACAGTTCTTGATCATTACACAGGAAGAGGCTACCCCACGCCAGCCTAATCAAAACTCCAGCCTCTACCAGTTCAGTTTCAATACTGCCAGATGTAACTGCTACAGTCCCTTTGCTGGTAGCTATTTTGAATTTCTAAGGAGTTTTCATGTTTGCTCTGAGTAAAGAACTCCCCTTTCTTCATCCTAGCTCCCACCTACAAACGTGTGCTACATAAAACCACCTTCTTTATCATCAGGACTCTTCTAGGACTTCTCTATTCTCGCAAGCACACTGACACCCGGGTGAACACCTGTTGAAAGTCATAACTAACACGGAACGACAAGAGGAGGGAAGGTCAACGACCTTGAAAAGCGACAGGGCAAGCAAGAGTTCTCTTGCTGGTGATAGAAGGTATGAAAAACAAGCACTGATTACAGAAGAAAGGAGTCCAGGTCTCAGAGATAGACTAGGAAGAATTTAAAATGAATGGTCAGCATTACTTACCAGGGTCTTCATTCCTATTGCATGGGTTAAATGGCCCTGATCTATCAGAAAATAAAAAGTAAAAACGAGTTTAAAAACTTCCCCTCTGAAAGGCATTCACCTAATTATGACCTCTTAAGCTGCAACTATAACTTAAAAATGTTTAGGGCATAGAATCTGACACTAGCAAGCACTTTTTGTTGTTATTGGTTTTTTTTTTGTTCAGACCAAGTTTTCAAATATTTGGATTATACTTATTTATTGGGGTTGGGTACATGTGATGGTGTAGAGACTCGCCCCCTAAAAATTGTCCTCTATGATCTCCATGTGCATATTAGAACACACACACACAAAATACATGAAATTTTAAAAATAAATATCTATTAATTAGTAGTAAAAACAAAATTTTGTTTTGTTTTGTTTTTTGAGACAGGATCTCACTATATAGCTCTCTGGTTGTCCTGGAACTCATTATATAGACCAGGCTGGCTGCCACCTGCCTCTGCCTCCCAAGTGCTGGGATTAAGGTTGTATATCACCATGCCCAGCACAAAAAGGTATCTCTTAGTCACTAGGTTTTCCATCAGCTTTAATATTCTAATAATAGCAACCAGAAAACTTAAAAATTCCTGTTTCCTTCTGAATCAAAGATAAGGTTATATTATGATAAACAATGTAGTTTGAGAAGTGGGTTTTTTATTATATCTTGATTCTCAAAAAAGGGGGGGTAACCTATAAATGCAGTAAGTAGAAATACATCTCGTCATTTTTGTGTTAAGATTTACTTTTATTGCCAGGTGGTGGTGGCATATGCCTTTAATCCCAGCACTCAGGAGGCAGAGGCAGGTGGATCTCTGTGAGTCTGAGGCCAGCCAGGTCTGCAAAGCCAGTTCCAGGACAGACTCCAGAGCTACTCTAAGAAACCCTGTCCCAAAAACCCAAAAAGATTTACTTCTATTATGTGTGCCTCTGTGTAAGTATAAGCACATGTATGGGTGTCTGCCAAAGCCATTAGCACTGGATTCCCCTGGAGCTAGTATTATAGTCAATAGCTGCTTGATGTGGGTGCTGGGAATACAACTCAGATCCTCTGTAATATGTGCTCTTAACTACTGAGCTCTCTCTAACCCCTGGTTTTTGTTCCTTTTTTTTGGGGGGGTGCTCATTTTGAGATATGATCTTGTGCTCCCAGTGGTCTCAAAATCATTATGTAACTGAGGATAATATCCTTGAACAACTCACCCTTCTGCCTTCACCTCACAAGCGCTAGAATTACAGGTATAATCATCATGCCCACCTAAGAAATGCTTTTTTTGTCCCCCCCCCCGAGACAGGGTTTCTCTGTGTAGCCTTAGCTGACCTGGAATTCTCTCTGTAGACCAGGCTGGTGTTGAACTCACCGAGATCTGCTTATCTGCTTGCTGAGTCTTCCCAAGTGCTGGGATTAAAGCATGTGGCACAATGCACATATGACAGCCAATTATACTCACTCGTCTTTTAAGACTAACAACTTTTTTAAACTAACAACTTTTTATGTGCATTGGTGTTTTGTCTGCATGTATGTCTGTGAGGGTGTAGAATCCCCTAGAACTGGAGACAGCTGTGAGCTGCCATGTGGGTGCTCAGAATTGAACCCAGAACCTTTGGAAGAGCAGCCAGTGCTCTAAGCTACTTAGCCATCTCTTCAGCCCCAAAACTAACATTTTTATTGAAACTCTCAACTCTGAGAAGTGACTATAATTGTTTCTTCCTTTTACCCGATATATCTGACTAATCCTAGGGAAAACCCAAAGTATTTTTTTCCTTATCATAACTCCTGTCACATTTTTATTGTCAGTGCCAAGGATCAAACCCACATGCTTTAAGTGTCTTACCAGCATAGCTAAACCCCAAGTTCTTCTATTACACTTAACTGCACTTTCTCACTTATATATCTTACTCTCTCCTGATCTGAACCTGCTTTCCAATACAGCAACCATTAGCTATGTGTGCCTATTTAAATTAATTGAAACAAAATAAGATTAACTTTCAGTTCTTGATTCTCATTTCCACATTTCATGTACTAAAGAGCTACACACGTGTTATAGGAGCTTGCTTGTTCGTTCCCAGCTGCCCAGAACCAAAATAACCACACAGAAACTGTATTAATTAAATCACTGCTTGGCCCATTAGCTCTAGCTTCTTATTGGCTAACTCTTACATCTTAATTTAACCCATTTCTAGTAATCTGTGTATCACCACATAGCTGTGGCTTACCAGGTAAAGTTCTGGCATCTGTCTCTGGCGGGGCTACATGGCTTCTCTCTGCCTCCGCCTTCTTTCTCCCAGCATTCAGTTTAGTGCCCTGGCCCTGCTGCCTAGCTCTGTTTTGCCCTGTTCTACTATAGACTCAAAGCATTTTCTTTATTAACCAAAGGTATTCACCGCATACAGAGGGGAATCCCACATCACACATGACAGGAGATTATCAGACAACACAAATACAGAATGTTTTGATCACTATAGAAATTTTACAGTGCTATATCTAGTCTGTATGTACTCATTGCTGTACAATAGAGGAGGTAGTCTGGCAGGAGCTACACTTAACTCATTTCTGGACGCCAGCATCATCCCATAGTAGGTCTCCAGTAAATGCTTTTTAGGAATGACACAGTTTGTTCACATACAACCCAGGATTTATTTCCATAAACTAGTATCTTTCACAGGCTAGAATTAGGGTAATAACGAACTACCATTCTAACTTTGGAGGGAAATGTTAGAAGCCACAATTAGAAGTTACCAGAAAACATGTATTCAGTTCTTCTCCCAAACCAAAATTTGATTTGATTAAGAAGGTGGCTTATTTCTTGTTTTTAAGTTTTGCACATACTTAAACTATAATTAATTCTGAAAGAAATTTTTCAAAATTTGAACAAAATCAAAACTCAAGTTGAGAATGTTAGCTCATACTTGTAGTCCCAACATTTGCGAAGTGGGGGCAGGAGGATCAGGAGTTCAAAGACAGCCTCAGCTAAATGAGATCCTGTCTCAAAAAACAAATAAGAAGGTTAAGAAATGAGAAAAATAGGAACTTGTCACAAATAGATACAATGTCATGACTGAAGTTATAGATATGATCTGGATAATAAGTAGCAATTAGTTTAAAGTGGCTTCCATATAAGGAAGGCTTAGAAAGGAAGGGAGAAGGAAGGAAGGGAGGAAGGGAGGGAGGTAGGCAGGCAGGCAGGCAGGAGGAAGGCAGGAGGAAGGCAGGCAGGCAGGAGGAAGGCAGGAGGAAGGCAGGCAGACAGGCAGGCAGGCAGGAGGAAGGCAGGAGGAAGGCAGGCAGGCAGGCAGGCAGGAGGAAGGCAGGCAGGCAGGCAGGCAGGAGGAAGGCAGGCAGGCAGGCAGGCAGGCCTGGGACCAGTGAGGCAGACAGAGCCTGAATCATGCAAGAAATCTGCAAGGCAAACCAAGGGAGGTAAATTTTATCCTCCAAATCACAAAAGAATTCTCAGAAAAATTTGAAGCAGGGAAAAGGGCTGAAATGTGTATTTAACAAAGCTCAGAGAAAAGCAATAAAGAAGATATACTTGGGAGAAGTGAGACAATAGGTAGATAGATCAGTCAGGAAATTGCTTTAAAAAAAAGTAATGGGACAGGACCTATCTGACGCAGTTTTAAGCACAGCCTATTTTAAATGACTCTTTCCTCTATTAGTCTATGTCTCTCAAAGCTATAATACCACCATTTAATTAGAAAAACAACTACAAAATCAACTGTTAAAGTCAATTCCATAAACCAAAAATTTAACTGCATTCCTTTGTTCAACAGCCATTTCAAACTCCTAACAGCTCACTTTTCTTCTTCCATGGCACATAATTTTAGAAAAGAATTCATCCAGATGAGCACATCTGTGCAGTATACAAGTGTAAACAATTTAACAGACATTTAATGAAACATTTCCTGTTCTTTATTGGGGAAAATTCTAAGATGGCAACATAAGGTTGCAAATTGATATTTTTAAATTAGGATTTCGCTTTGTTTTTTAATATGAACATGCCAATTTTAAATTCCATCTGGCTACGTGGTGCAGCTGCCATGAATGAATTTCCAATTATGCACATGGCTGAAGCATTCAGAACTGCCATGTGCCATCAACAGCAACAGTATGAATCCAGAAGCCCTTATACACCCATGCTAATAGAAGAGGATTTCTTAGTCTGTTCTAGAAAAGAAGGGACATACAAATAAATGAAAAGATAGATTTCATAATTTTAAATACATGGATCTCACTCTCACTGTCTCTTCTTTGAAAGGCAGTAGAGGGCCTATCTTATACAGTTTTTTTATAGCTTACCAAGTTTGCCTATATCTATCATCCTTACACCAACAAAAACCTAAAAGGTAAAGCTAAAACTGGCTTCCAACACTGGGTGTTGTGGCACATACCTGTAATCCCAGCACACAGGAGTTTGAAGCAGAAAATCCTGCAAACCAAGGCTACATAACAAGACCCTGTCTCAAAAACAGTAAATAAACAAGCAAGCAAACTAACAAACATAGTCTGTGTGCCTAGTTCAATGGTAAAACACTTGCCTAACATGCCAGAGGCCACAAGTTTAATTTCCAGTACAGCCAATCAAGTAAGTTCTAACTCAATCTTTCACAAATGTTTGTGCATTTTGGGCACATTTCTTTATCTTTTTCAGGCTGTATTTCCTCAAGTGCAAAATGCTAATACTTAGCTTTGCAGAACTTTGGTATGGACAAGAGAAAATGTACATAAAGTAGCTACAGATGTGTATAGTCCCAACAGGTGCTAGATAAAAGGTAACTAACACTTCCTTTGTATCCAAATATGACATGTACTAAAAAATTATGTACCTAAAATTCAAAGGTTAAAATTTTATTTAAGCCCAGTACAGTGGCCCACCCCTTTAATGCCAGCATTCAGGAGGCAGAAGCAGATGGATCTTTCCAAGTTCCAGGCCAGTCTGGTCTACATAGCAAATTCCAGGTCAGCCAGGGCTACATAGTGCACTCCTCTGAGGTTTCTGCTTTGTGTATTGTGCTTGTGCACTGAATACTAGGCAAGCATTCTACCACCGTACTATATTCCCAGCCTAATGTGGATTTCATTTAACTTAGTATGGTTGCTACTTTTCTCTCTGAGCTCCCAACCTTTTCATAGACAGCACAGTGAAAAGAGGCAGTCTGAGTGTAAGAGAAGCAAAGGTGACATCATTGACTTAGCGAGATCAGCCTAGATTCTCCACATACACCTAGTCTATGTAAAACTAGGTATGCTTCATGTGCTTAGGTATATATGCACCTAATTTTGTTAGTAATAAATTTAGGTAATAATAATTGTTATGTTAGAGAAAACAGTTAACGCATTAGCCTTAACAAAAAGTATCTTAATTTTTAGAGTAATTAAGTTAGAGATATTAAAAATTTAAAGTTTCAGATTTTCTCAGTGTGTATGTATGTTCAGTGAGTGTCATTTAATTGTTGAATTGTAATATTTGCATAGTGTTTGACATACTATTGATACTTAGATGTTGTTTGAATTCTATTACTTTTTTTTTTTTCTGAGACAGGGTTTCCCTGTGTAACAGCCCTAGCTATCCTGGAACTAGTTCTTGTAGACCAGGCTGGCCTCAAACTCAGAACTCCGCCTACCTCTGCCTCCCAAGTGCTGGGATTAAAGGCGTGCATCACCAATGCCTGGCAAACTATATTATTCTTTTTAAAGAAAATCTTTCTATTTTTAAACCATTATAGATTCAAAGGAAGTTGCATCAAATAGTACAGAGAAAGGCTTGGATATAGGTTAGTGGTGGAGTCCCTGATTAACCTAGACAAGCCCTTGGTTCAATTCCCAGCATTTCTATTCTTTTCCTAACTTCATAAGTAGTAAAGTAATACTAAATCTAGATCTATGACTCCAGTGGAATACTATTAAATGAACTACGGACTTTATTCATTTCTTTTTATGTAATAGTGTGTGTGTGTGTGTGTGTGTGTGTGTGTGTGTAGCTCTGTATAGCTTTATCCCATGTACTGTAATCACTACCACAATTAAAGATACCATGAGGAGCCAGGTACATGATACATGAGGAGCCAGGTTTGGTGGCACTCGCCTTTAATTTCAGCACTTGGGAAGCAGAAGCAGGCAGATCTTTGTGAGTTAGAGGGTAGCCTGGTCTACAAAGTGAGTTCCAGGACAGCCAGGTCTGCTGCACAGAGAAACTCTGTCTTGAAAAAAACCAAAACCAAAAACAAGGTACTGACATATGTTCTATTACCACAAGGAAACTCCCTTATACTGCATCATTATATTTATGGACACACCTTTCTTCCTTCTCATCCCACTCTCTTCCTGTCCCCTGGCAACTAACCACACATATATTCTTTATCTGTATAATTTTGTCATTTTGAGAATGATACACAAATGCAATCATGTAGTTTATTATCTTTTGAGATTGACCTTACTGAGCATAATGTCCTTGAGACATTCATCTAGGTTAGTGCATATATCTTTGGTTTGTTCCTTTTGGGGGGTGGGTGTTGCTAGGCATCCAACCCAGAACCTTCTTCATTAATCAGATACTAGAATGATGCTGAACCAGCTGCCTCCCGCCGGTTTGATACCCTTTGTGTTACTGGGTAGCATTCCATCATAAGGATATAGCCATTCACCTACTGAAGTTTATTTGAGTTGATTGTCCTAATTTTCTATTACAAATAAAGCTGTTATGAACATTTATGCACAGGTTTTTGTGTTTCTATTTCTCTGTGACAAATGCCTAAGAGTACAGTTTGTAATAAAAACAATACCACATTAAACATTGGTGAATTTTTTTAAAAGCTGGTATGCAATTAAGAGGATTCCAGTGTTTCATCATGCTCCTATGGCATCCAATTAAGTAGTAACATGAGCGAGGAGCTCTTAATTATGGAGAGAAAGTTCCACAAGCCAGTGACAGGTGTGCTGGGCTCAAACTGAGATCAAAATCATTGATGACATCATTAATTCCTCCTTTTCCTCCCCGCCCAAGACACTTTACTTTGAATGTAATTAGCTGAAATGTAAACCAGACCAAATGACAGTAGTATTTCAACTTTTATTATCTTTTATCATGTTAACTTCCACCAGTTGAGTTTTAAAGGATTAACACCAAAACAGATGGTTTAAACCCACAGTTAAGAGAGCTTCAGTGATCAGAAATTATAATGGCCAGACTAAATTTACGCTCACCACTGAGATATTATCAATCGTTTCCCTAAATAGTGCCTACTGTAAACAGAAGTCCCTTTTTTTTCATTTTTATGTACTTTGTAAATAACCTTGAAAATAAAACCATCTTCAAGTCCCTTTTTTTTTCTAATTTGCCTACCTTTCCCCCAAAATTTGAAACAAAGTTTTTGTCTCTTAAAGTAATTGTGAAAATAAACCAAACATTCAACAGTTCTTTATTTTCTAAATTATAGGCAAGTTATAGCAGTATTTGAGTAAAGAAACAAAGTAAATCAGAAAAATAATTTCCCCACATTTTGATCACCCTAAGGTCAAAATCAGACTTTTCAAAGAGATGAGCTCTCACAGGTGCTAATGAAACTACTCATATTAAATATAAATATGACAAGAGTTAGTAACGCCACAAAAGTGCCCACTGGCTCCAAAATCATCTTCAAACATCTAAAGAAAAAAGTTCCTGAAAGATCAGATGTCCAAATTTGGTTTTGGGGAAAACTCTTGAGAAGTATGTACATACTTAACACAGAATGAGTCATTATGATAAGAAACACTCAGGATTGAAATTCAAGTACCAGTCTGTCACATTGCACTGAGTGCTGATGATAAAAGAGGAACATATTAACAATACAGCACAAGTGTTACTAATGCTAAGCATGAACACAGAAGCATGAAGAGAAACAGCAAACCTTACCTGGAAAAAGAGAGCAACAGCTTTATTGAGGAAGTAAGGCCAAGGTGAGAGAGGAACAGGGGCCATGAGAACAAAAACAAAGGAATGAATAAAGATTTGGCAACAGAAAAGCAAATGGTAAATACCAGGGACTGCAAATGACTTGCCAGGCTTAGGCTGAGAAGGGGTGATCTTGTCAGTCAAGGAAAATAGAAGCTGCTGTCCAGAAAAGCAAGCGATGCTTAAGAGTGAGCTTGAGAAATGTTAAGGTGATAATATTTGCCCAGCTTAGGGACAGAGGATGATAGGAAGATAATAAAACCCCAAACGTCTGCATTGGGTGAGAACACTGGTGTCTTATTGAGATAACATGAAGAAAAGGTTTAGAGAAGATACCAAGTTTAGATCTAAGATATCCTTGTGACTTTTAACAAGACATTTAATACTTCAAATCCAGTTTTCAGTTAACAAAATGGCTATTACATCTACTTCAACGATTCAGGTGAGAATTAAATAAAATAATGGAAGGAAAAAGAGTTATAAATTCATTGTCTGTTCGCAATGACTCAGGAACACTGCTAATACTATCCATTTTTCCTCTCTAAGTAGACATTCCCCCACCCTCACTGTCTGCCACGATTTAACTGGGCACAAGCAACTCTGCCAGAAACTACATTCGCCAGTAGTATTTACAACTACGTATGTCACAGTTCTAAATATAAAGAATGAAATGCCAAAAAAACTGAAGAATATACCTTCTGGTTCTTTTACAGGTCCTAGAAACTGAACCCGGATCCTAGTGGATGTTAACCACGTTTTCTACCAACAAGCTACGCTACCAGTTCTCCACTCCCTTTTCTTACAACCCAAAGCGGCAGGATCTCCACAACACAGGGTAACAACAGGATATCCAAGAATCCCAGCGAGGGCCCAGCATCAATAGAAACCAGAGGCCTTGAACCAGACCAATGACTCTTTGCAATGAACACTTGCAAGTAAAGATATATGGATAAAGGGGTTTATTGCGTGATTCACTGTGTCACAGTGAGCTTCCATGATGAGATTTTTAATTTCTTTCCTTTTTAAAATTTTTTTTTAGTTTTTTTTCTTTTCTTTCTTCCCTTTTTTTCACTTAAATTTTGTTTTATTTTGAGGGAGTGGATGGGCAAGAGGGCAGATGCAAAGGGTTGGGGAAAAGAATGGGATCAAGATACATGATATAAGGGGCTGGAGAGATGGCTCAGCAGTTAAGAGCACTGACTGCTCTTCCCGAGGACCCAGGTTCAATTCCCAGCTCACAACTGTCTGAAAATCCAGTTCCAGGGGATCTGACACCTTCATACCAATGCACATAAAATAAAGTTAAATAAACCATAAAAAAATTTTAAAAAATACATGACGTAAAAGACATAAAATAGAAAGTAAAAAAAAATAAAATAAATTTAAAATGTTTTCTATTATTTTAACACTAATTTTAAAATGAGTTTGGAGGCTAGAGAAAAGTCTCAGCAGTTTAGAGCTCTTTCAGAAAGCCCAAGTTTAGCTGGGCGGTGGTGGCACACGCCTTTAATCCCAGCACTCGGGAGGCAGAGGCAGGCTTGGAACTCTGTGAGTTTGAGGCCATCCTGGTCTACAAGAGTGAGTTCCAGGACTGGCTCCAAAGCTGCAGAGAAACCCTGTCTCAAAAAACCAAAAAAAAAAAAAAAAAAGCCCAAGTTTGGTTCCCACTACACAGGTCAGGAAGCTCACAACTGCCTGTAACTCAAGCTCCAGGGGCAGTCAGACTTCCTCCTCTGGCTTCTGTGTAAATGTACTTCCACGCACATAATCCACATATGTATACAGCATAATTGTAAGTAACAATTTTTTTTAAGAAGAGAGAGTAAACAAGAGTTCAAGTGGTATGTAATGGCTCATGCCTATAATCCAAGCACTTCTGGTAGCCAGAGGCAGGAGAACTGCTTTCTTTAAATTAAAAGACTACCCTGGGTTATATCAAATACCAGGCTAGCCAGGGCTATACAGCGTGACCCTGTCTTATAAGTGTGTGTGGGTGTGGGGGGAGACACAGCTAACACAAGAACTTACAGAATATATTATCACTTCAGTTTCTTCATTTAAAATGAAGTTAAGAAAAATATTGGAAAACAATTTGCCACTGTCTTACTTTCTCTACAGAAAGCAAATCTGACAAGGCAATCAAAAGGAGTCCAATACAATTAAATTCACTCAGACAACCAGGAAAAAAATAAAAGTTTCCTCAAGCATTTCTTCAAATGCTTAAATATGTACCCTCTCATATGAAGATTACAGACAGTTATCTTAAACTAGCTCAAATATTGTGTCACTATAATTAGGGTTATTTAATACAAATAGATAGTGACCAAGACTGTTTCAGGAGAAAGTAAACTAGCAGTTTCGGCACTCTCTAATAATACTAGACTTAGCATCAACTCTTTCCCTCACCCATTCTTCCTAACTTTTACAGAACAGGAAAACAGATCTTTTCTCTCCTTTCAAACCCCCAGCATTGTCTTCTTTAACCCTTAAATAGCTCTTATAGTTACTCTACCAGGAAACTTTTGCCTTGAACTTGAAAAAGAAAGGCACATGGAGTTACCAGATGGTCATGGATGCTGGGAATTGAACCCAGGTCCTCGGATAGAGCAAGCAGCTAGTGCCCTTACCTGCTGAGCCATCTCTTTAGCCTGGCCCAGAGTTTTTAAAGGCTCATTCTTATCTTCAGTTAGCCTAAATGAAAGAACTGATTTTCCATATAAACAAGTATTATGATGTATTTCTAAGAAAATAGAAAGTGAGGCCAAGTGGAGGTGGCACATGCCTTTAATCCCAGCACTTGGGAGACAGAGACAAGTGGATCTCAGTGAATTCGAGACCAGCCTGGTCTACAATTTGAGTTCCAGTACAGCCAGGAAAGGAAAGAGAGAGAGAGAGAGACACAGAGAGAAAATAGTTGTGAAACTCTAGCCAACAACTGAAAAGTATGGTAGGACAAAAAAAATTTATAGGATTTGGAGTCAGAAGTCCTGGAATTTACCCTAAAGGGTCTCAGGTTTTGTATAATTACCTCATTTCACTTTTTCTTACCTACAAAATGAATACAAAAATAATAGGCAAGATGGCTCAGCAGGGCAAGACGTCTACCATCCCCCTGATGACCTGAGTTCAATCTCTGCAATTTGCATGATGGAAAGAGAACAGACTCCTGCAAGTTGTCTTCTGACCTCTACATAAATTCTGTGACACATGGATTCACACAAACATACACACACACAAAATAATAATAAAAAAGTTAAATATAAAATTAGTAAGCATGGTGGCATAGGCCTGTAAGCTCAACACTTGTAAGGCAGAGGATTATAAATTGAAGACCAGCTTTAACTACAAAGCAAGCACCTATCTCAGAAAATGGAGACTGGGGTACTGAAGGGAGGAAATAAATTTATTATATATTATCTATCATGTAAATTGCTTCTTTCCTTCCTACTTTCCTCCCTCCCTCCCTTTCTCTTTCTTGATAAGGTCTTGCTATGTAACCCTGGCTAGCTGGTACTCACTATGTAGCACAAGCTGGTCTCTAATTCAGGCCAGTACTCCTGTCTCAGCATCCCAAATGCTGAGATTACAAATTTATGCTGTCACACCTGTAATGGTCTGTCCTGTCCCTTTAAGAGACAAGCCATGCCCACCACCTCCCCTGTCTGCTGAGGCAAGCTGATCTTCAGCTTATAGCCTGAGTCCCTTCCATTCTGTCTCTCTCTCTGTCTCTCTCTCGAAGAGTTAGCTTCTGCCTTGCTCCCTTCTCCCCTCCCCTCTCCTCTCTCTGTCTCTCTCTCTGCCTCTCTCTCTGCTCTTCTTCCCTCTCCCCATAACCCACTAAATAAATATCCAACTCATGGGACTGGCTGTCCCTTTGAGGTCTCTCACCCACCACACGGCTCCCTGCCTGGGACTCACTGCCCCTCATGGTCCACTGCAGCCACTCAGCGGAACTGCCTGGGACTGGCTGCTCTCGGGACCTGCTGCCCCCTGCCACTTCAGGAACCTGCAGCATGGTCTCGGGACCCGCTGCCTGCTGCAGCCACTTGGGGACCTGCAGCATTTTATTAAACTATAACAACACCCATAATCATATAAATTGCTTCTTAGAAAAATATAATTATAGGGGTTAAGTATTTAGGCTCTAAAGTCAGATTGTTGCATATACCTTAACTATAGGACTGAGCAAACTACTTTTTCTGAAACACAGGTTTCTAAAAAATGTGCATAATAAGAATTAAGACAAATATTTTATTTGGCACAATTCCTGGCAGACAGCACAGTATTAGCCAGCATCATTATAAGCATCCTTGACTTGTTGCTGAATATAATAAATACAAAGATGAGCAAGAAAAAAATTGACTCTGAAGAAACAAGTTAGCAAAATGGAAAATCTTTACTTTTGGCGAATGGTGGTTTTGTTGTTGTTGTTGAGACAGGGTCTTATCTTACTATGTAGCCCAGGTTTGCCCAGAGTTCAAATATATGGTCCACAATGCCTTCAGATTCACAGTGACCCTTTAGTCACAACACCGAAATGCTGAAATCATAGGCATAAAGAAAACCTTAAGTGACATAAAAATTCTTACAAAAGGAAGACTTATACCGAGTCATGGTGGCACATGCCTTTAGCCCCAGCATCCAGGAGGCAGAGGCAGGCAGATCCTGTGAGTTTGAGGCCAGCCTGGTCTACACAGTGAGTTCCTGAACAGCCAGGGCTGCACAGAGAAACCCTGTCTCAAACAAAAAAGAGAGCAAAAGATAAGATAGCAGTGTTGGCTTCTGACCTCTGTACACACATGCAGAAGTACACACACACCCTTATATACTGACTTCTGTACACACATGCAGAAGTATACACACACACCCCTATATACACACAAATTAAAACATTAAAAACAAAGCAAACAAACAGAAAACAGCATTCTTGCTAGGTGTAGTGATCCCAACAGTCCAGCACTGAGAAAGCAAGACAGAGGCAGGAGGATAGGCAATTTAAGGCTACCCTACATTCTATAGTAAAACTTTGTCTCAATAATGATAAAACAATAATGATGGTGATGATGGGGTGATGAGATGGCTCAGCAAATAAAAAGCCTTTGTCAAGCAAGCCTGATAGTCCCAGTGGAAGGGAAGAGCCAACTACCGAAAGTTGTCCTCTGACCTGCACACTGTACTTTATCAAGTACATGGCTGGACTCATACACACATCATATAATAATATATTTTAGATTTTAAAAATAAAAAAGAGCTCTGGGCTGTGGTGGCACACACCTTTTATCCCAATACTTGGGAGGCAGAAGCAGGGGGATCTCTGTGAGCTCAAGGCCAGCCTGGTTTACAAAATGAGTTCCAGGACAGCCAGAGCTGTTACACAGAGAAATTGTAATGGTCTGTTGCGTCCCTTTAAGAGACAAGCCCCACCCACTCCTCCCTTTCCCTCTCCCTCTGCCTCTCTCTGCTCTTACCCCTTTCCCTTTCCCCCCCATAACCCACTAAATAAATGCCCATTTTCTCTGCATGGTGTGCCTATCCGTCTCTGTCTCTCACCTGCCAGGGACCCTCAGTGGCCTCGGGTGGTGGGACTGACTGGTCTCCCACCCACTGCTGTGGCCCACTGCCGCCCCTCAGGAAACTGTGCTGTTTTACCATTACAGAAACCCTATACCGAAAAACCAAAATAAAATTAAAATGAAATAAAAAAGAACAGGTACATAATTCTGGTGGTAGGTACTGTGTATTGTGTAGTTCATGTATATTACTGATCCAACTGCTATATTATCTAAGAGTTGATTAGAAACTTGAATGTATTTTCTTGAATGTATGTCTTATACTTTAACTGAAAAATCTAATTCAAATTGGTAAATAGCCGGTCACTAATTAGCTGAAATATTTTAATTTAGTTACTTCTCTGAATTAAATTCCTCTTCTCTTTCTCAAGGTTTTTGCATAGGTAAAATGGAAACAATACCTACTATCTCTCTCAGGATTCTCATTAAAATTTAGAGATAATATGTAAACCACCTAGGACAATGTCTAGCACATGGTAGCTCTAATCATCTCTTGCCCTCTGTGGATTTTCTCAGTCAAAATACACAGCTGAAAATTTAAAGCACAAACATACGATACTCTAAATACAACAGACTGTTTGGTATTAAGGAAAATAGATATTTAGGTGATTTAAAATTTTAATATCTATCAGATATTCTGGCTTGGGGGGAGGTGGTAATTCCTATAATCAAAGTCAACCTGCCTTGAATCCCTGAGCAAAACCTCATCCCTCTTCAGGAGATCCCAGCTACCTAGTAGCCACCTGCCAGTCCCAAACTAAAGAAAATTGGCTCTGATTTGGGCTAATTACTCAAGCAGCCTGAACAATCTGGAATAAAGGGAATTGTCAGCTAGAATGTTAGTGAAATTATCCACAACAGGAGACCAGAGGATCCAAATACCATCAGGCAGTTATTTCCATGAGAATAAAATCACAATTTATGAGCCCAGCAAATTATACCATTATTAAAACAAACACCCCATTGAGGCTGCAGCTATCAGATAAATGGCTTTGTTGTCCCTATTGTTTCACTGCCACAAAGAGGTGCAAACCGAATGAGCTGTTACCAGAGCAGTCATTTCTAGGAAATTACAATGCAGACTCCCATCTTAAAGCTGCTTTGTGCTGGGGTGTACACACTCTACAGGGAAAGGGGAAATGAAGAATCAATTACTCCTCACCTGCCACCAAACTCAAAAATCCAAGACTTGAATATGCAAAACTCACCAGTTTTCCCTTGCTTTGTTTTCTCTCTCAACAAGCAGTTCCTGGGCTTGCCCAGGAGGAAGAATCTGACTGAGTAAATCATTCTATTCACTAGGAAACCTTTACAATCCTCCAACCCAAATAAACACAGAAGAGACAAGAAAATGGCCCCTGGTTTCCTTGGCTCCCAACAATACAAAGTACCTCAAGCTGGAACACTGAGAACTAATGAGAAAATACAAAAGCATGGCAGAGCCTTCCCATTATTAATAAAGAAAGACAAATCCTTTTATACTGTTAGCATCACATACCTCAAACTGTATCTTCAGACTTAATAAATGACCTGAGACATACTATGAACAACTATTCTGTGCTTTTTACATCATGGGAAAGGAAAGGCAAGGCAAGTGTAATTCACTGAATACACAAATACATCAATGTTGAAAATGGAAGGAATAAAACTGGCACCTGCTATATGCCAACGACTGCACACAGCACTCCTAGTTCTCACAACCCTGAGAGAACGCATACATCTTACTGAGAGGTAAGACTTAGAACTCAAGAGAAATAAAGTCATTTGCCCAAAGTCACAGAGCTTCTAAAACTAAGATCTGAGTTAAAGGTTCTCTGATTTTAAAATTATAAACATTCTTCTGCGTTTTTGCTTTCTTTATCCTACCTCTTAGTGGTACCTAATAAAGTACTTTTTAAAACATAATTCTGGGGCTGGAGAGATGGCTCAGTGGTTAAGAGCAGTGCCTGCTCTTCCAAAGGTCCTGAGTTCAATTCCCGGCAACCACATGGTGGCTCACAACCATCTGTAATAAGGTCTGGTGCCCTCTTCTGGCCTGGACACATACACACAGACAAATACTGTATACATAATAAATAAATAAATATAAAAAAAATAAAAAAAAACATAATTCTGAGCTACCAAACCTAAATTCTACTTGAATCTTTCATGAAGTCCTAGCACGATAAAGCAGTCATGAAAGATGTAGAACTAGTAAATGGAAAGTTCACTTTCTAAAACAAATTCATAAAGTGAGTGATGGCCATACGCTCAGGCTCATAGATTTTATCACTTACCCAGGGCAGAATGGAAACTAAACAGAACTCCTGGACAAGCTCACTGCTTATGCAACGTCATCATAATGCCAAATTTACATCTAGGCATAAAGACTTAAATATCTGATTGCAGTTCCTTGCTTATTTATGAAGAACATCTGTTCTGAATTAATAGCATGCAGAACACTGGGCATGGAGGGGGCACCAGAAAATCCCACAGGGTCTCAAGCTACCTAAATCTAAACTTTCCTGTTTCAAAAGCACTAGAAATTGGTTCAAAGGACAACATGAGCTCTAGACAGAGTTCTAAAATCCTCAGCCCACCAAATGAAAACATAAAATGGTGTACTGGATCCTGGGGCTGGAGGGTCTCAGTGAACATGCTCCTCAATATTTCTCATGGTCTTTTTAAGCAGGTGGTAGCTGAATGCTCGCCGATATGACCTCAAAACCACTGTTAAATCTGTGGTATTAGAAAATGAAAACACGCCGGGCGGTGGTGGCGCATGCCTTTAATCCCAGCACTCAGGAGGCAGAGGCAGGCGGATCTCTGTGAGTTCGAGGCCAGCCTGGTCTACAAGAGCTAGTTCCAGGACAGGCTCCAAAGCTACAGAGAAACCCTGTCTCGAAAAAAACCAAAAAAAAAAAAAAAAAAAGAAAGAAAATGAAAACACATCAGCATATGCCATATTTTGTTGCTACTCAGAGGAGACCTGCCCTTTCCCTAAACAGAGACAGAGGAATGGACTGGGGGTGAGAACAGAGGGGAGGGTGAAGGAAGAGACTAGAACGAGAAACTTCGGCCAGGATGTAAAATTAATGAGAAGAAAAGAAAAGAAAGAAAAAGAGAAAACCATCAGCAGCTGCTTGAGTTGGGGGCAGAGCAAAGCAGAATGATTTTAAAGAGCCATCAGGAAACTTAGAGAGGAGATAAGAATGCTCACCATCAGAATTGTAGTGATGGTTTCATGGGTATGACCAAGTATCAAAACTTAGCAAACTACATAAAATTTTTGTGATTTCTTGTATATCAGTTTTACCTCAGTGACACACACACCATGAGTACACACACAAAATCACACCACATTGTTTTTTACTGACCACTGACCATCATAGTATCAACATTTAAATTTATCTGATCACACATATGCCAAACAAAAGAATTATTTCCTTGACCATTTTAGTTTCTAGTTTATATTAATAAGACATCACTGAAAGGGTTTTTTCGTTTGTTTGTTTGTTTTTAATTCGAGACAGGGTTTCTCTGTAGCTTTGGAGCCTGTCCTGAACTAGCTCTTGTAGCCCAGGCTCGAATTCACAGAGATCGGCCTGCCTCTGCCTTCCAAGTGCTGGGATTAAAGGCGTGCACCACCACCGATGGGCTGAAAGTTTTAAATACTTATGAGCAACAAATATTTTTCTAAACAATAACATTTTGGAATACAATTTCATATAAACGTAATGTTAATTATAAAATGTGACTTGGTCAAAGAATAAAGTGAAGGGCTTTTTTATATCACATAAACTTGAAAATGAATTCTACACTTAATTCCTATTAGAAGTGTTAGTAAGGTTTCTAAATGTGTCCAGTTCCTCAAAGTCAAAGTGAGCAAAATGAATATCTATAATCATAACTCTCAAAAGACAAGAACAGCAGATCTCTATGGGTTTGAGGCCAGCTTAGTTTATAAAGCGTCCACCTTTAAAAAAAAATCAAAGTGAGAGTGATAATAAACAGGCTACCAGTTTTAGTTCTGGCTGTGTATGTAACTGGTACTATTAACATTTATTTCTTACAAGTTTGGAAGCTGGAAAGTCCAAAAACAAGGTGCCAGGAGATGCAATGACTAGTGAGGCCTTGCTTCCTGTCTCCCAGATGGCACTCATCCCATTGCACCCTCACACAGCGGAGAACAGAGAGAGTGGCATGCTCCTAGTATGTTATTTTATAAAGACACTAACCCCATCAGGAGCATTCTACAACCAAGATCTAATCATGCACCAAATACCATCACATTGGGGATTAGAGCTTCAGTATGTGAATGTGAAGGAAACACTAACAGTTAATGGAACTATGATTTACAGAAAATCATGTCCTGTACCAAGCACTACTTTATTTCATTTAATCTTCACAATAGCTACATATCACTATATCCTCATCTAATAAATAGAAAAACTTATAAAGATTAAATCATTTTGAATATCACACATCAAGTAAATCCAACAAAAGGAATTTAAACTCATTTGCAAAATTATTCTGATGAATAAACTTATATGACATAAAAATACTATCAGTGTCAGTATCAAATAAATGATCATTTTTATTCCCCTGACCCTCCCGCCCCATGCTGAGAATCAAACTCAGGTCCTAGTGCTCTATCCCTGAGATACTACAATCCACATGCCATAGGGTCTCACTCTGCAGCCCTGACTAGCTCAAACTCATTGTCAATCTTCTTGCCTCAGCTTTCCAAGTGCTGGGACTACAGACACGAAGCACCATTCCCAGTAACCTCTATTATTTAAACCAAGTTTCTCTAAAGAAATCTAGTGTAACAAAAGAAAAAGTTGCTATTCAATAAATTTTTTAAAATTTTATTTAGTTACAGACAGTTGTGAGCTGCCATGTGGGTGCTGGGAATTGAACCCAGGTCCTCTGGAAGAGTACTCAGTGCTCTTAACCATTGAGCCATCTCTCCAACCCTCAATAAATTAAATTTTTAACTGGTTAAGAGTAATAGTATGTACTTTACCTTATTCACCCCTAGTTCCTAAAACTATTATGTTTTACCACTACAGAAAAAAAAATGGAATTCAGGGATGTAAAATGTTCAGTGGTGGTAGGAACAAAAGCTGTATCACTTGTATGCAGGTAGAGCTCAGAACCCCACTTCTTCTGACGTCTAATGAACTGAAGACTCATGGCTGTACAGGAATTCTACAGGCTTTCTCTAGATGGTATCTTCATTGAGAAGCTATTCAGTGTGAAAACAGTCACTGTTGAACTGCACAGAGCACATTGTGTAACCCAATCTTTTAATATATATTTAACTGGTTCTGTTCCTCAACCTTCCTAATGCTGCAACCCTTTAATACAGTTTCTCATGTTGTGGTGATCTCCAACCATAAAATTATTTGTGTTGTTACTGAACAACTGTAATTTTGATACTATTATGAATCATTCTGAAATATAGAATATCTAATACACAACCCCCAAAGGGGTGGCGACCCAGAGGTAAAGAACTGCTACTCTCAAGAATCTCAATATACCCCATAAGAAACAAGCCTGGGCGGGGCAGTGGTGGTACACACCTTTAATCCTAGCACTTGAGGGGCAGAGGTAGGTGAGTTTGAGGCCAGCCTGGTCTACAAAGAGAGTTCTAGAACAGCTAGGACTGTTACACAGAGATACCCTGTCTTGAAACCCATCTCCCCCTACAAAAAGGGAAGAAAGAAATAAGCCTGGAAATACACTAAATAAAAGCAAGTCAGTTTAGATTAAATTGAGGAAATGAAACCAACTGTAAAAACACACACGAATAAAACAAAAACAAACAGAATTATTAGTTTCACTATTTTGTTTCAACTATTTTGTTTCTGATTAAGCCACAAAGATTATTAATTTGCTAAATCTGAAATGTCAATCCTTAACTATATATCTTTTTTTATTTGATGTGATAAGACACAAATATAAAGTGTTTTTGCTATGTAACAAAGTACAAGAACTGATTCAAAAGCTCTAAAACATCCTTGCAATGAGGTTGAAAATTGAACTAGTTCTTTTTTTGTAAAACTCCATTTTCAATTGAACAAACAACTGGCAGGATGTAGCACAAATTCTAAGTGGTCTTAAATAAAATAAAAACCCAGAGCCAGGTATCAGTGTAAATGCTGAAATATCAGAGAGACAAAGGAGCAAGCCACAGCCAACTCTTACCTTGCTAACTCCTCAGCCAAAAAAGGGCTGAGCTCCTGTCTCCTCCCACCTTATATTCGGCCCAGCCATATTATTTCCTGTCTGTCTGTACAGATCTCCGGACCTCTATGGTTAACTAGTGGCTAGCTCCACCCTCTGATCTTCAGGCAAGCTTGATTTGTTAGCGCGAAAACAAAATAACACCACAGCAGGCAAATCATAATCATTCAGACTTAGATGTTTGGCAGACACTTTTTCAAAAATGAACAATGTAAGACTGTTACTCAAGAAAACCCCAACACTCGGGAGGCAGAGGCAGGCGGATCTCAGTGAGTTTGAGGCCAGCCTGGTCTACAAGAGCTAGTTCCAGGACAGGCTCCAAAGCTACAGAGAAACCCTGTCTCAAAAAACAAAGAAAAAAAAATTGAAAGTTTTATGGGCTGGAGAGATGACTCAGTGGTTAAGAGCACTGACTGCTCTTCTAGAGGACCTGGGTTCAGTTCCCAGCACCCACACGACAGCTCACAACTGTCTAAAGATCCAGTTGCAGGGGATCTAACACTTTCACACCAGTGCACATAAAATAAACTTCAATAAACCATAAAAAAATATTTTAAAAAAACTAAAAAAAAAAGAAAACAGCTGTCAGTATTTGTTGTCCATAACAAATTTGTAACTTTCAAAAGAAAATAAGACAAGATGTGTTGCTGGCTATGGCAGCACACAATTTTACTCCTAGGACTTGGGGAAAGAGAGGCAGGCAGGTCTCTGTGAGTTTGATGCCAGCCTGGTCTTCAGGACTATGGAAAATCCTGTCTCGCAAAACCAAAAACAAACAAACAAGAAAGAAAGGAAAGAAGGAAGGAAGAAAAGAAGGAAGGAAGGAAGGAAGGAAGGAAGGAAGGAAGGAAGGAAGGAAGGAAGGAAGGAAGATTTGTCTGAGGGAATCAGTAGTAATATTACTAATGCGATTTTTTTCTTTTTTACATTCTATAAGAGAAAACACTGATCTTCTAGATCACTAAGAGCCACAGACTGAGTTGTGTAACTCCCTCTTTAATAGATGCTGAAGCCAAATAAGATGGCAGTTAGATTGTAAATTGGAGCCTTTCGGGGCATGAGGTTTAGATTATTTATAATGAGATTTAGATGACATTTAATTTACACTAATGATGAAACTAGCACTCTTGTTAAAACAAGACACCAGAGAAAAGGTCATGCTTATAATCCCAGCACCTGAGAGGCAGAGGCAGGAGGATCAGCAAGTTTGAAGACAAACTAGATGGCATAAATCCCTACCTCAATCAATCAACAAAAAATAAGTAAATGAGCAAATAAAAAAGAGACGTACAGGAAACAAGCTCCGCCGGGAGCAGAAGCAAGGAGCAAATCCAGCCCTGAGAGCCAACACCGTCCTGAGACACTGGCAGACCAGGATTCAGCCAACGACCTGACTCAGAGTCTGCGAATTACACTGGAACCCGAGTGGGACTGAACCAAAGAAAAAGAGAGAACAAGCTCCACCAGGAGCAGAAGCTAGGAGCAAACCCAGGACACGAGTGGATCAGGATTGAACCAGTGACCAGATCCAGAGTCAGCAATCGTGACCAGAACAGGTCAAACTAAAAGCCAGGGACTTCTGCAAGAGGAAATCCAGACCAAGATTTATAGAAACAGATCAAAGCCAGCAGCCTAGATCAAAATAGGCTGGAGACAGCAAACTCCAAGGGAGCAGACCAAAACACAGGAGAACTAAGCTACCTCCAGGAACAGGAATAACCAACGGGGTAACAGGAACTGTGACACTGACTGTACCATGAGGAAAACCATCTTAGCTTTCGATCTATGGGCACCTAGAAGAATATTCAACAGAATCTCAGACAGCAACAACAACACCTATTAGAGGGAAAAGATGAGTAGAAAAGATAAGATCACAAGCTATGCCAGATAGAGAAACACAATACCAGTGAAATCCAAAGATCCTACAAAAGTAAGACCTGAACAACCAAATATGGATGACCCAGAAGAAAATGATCTAAAAAATAACCACAAGAGAATATCTGAAATTATTAAAGATGAAATGAGAAATTACCTTAAAGAAACAGAAAAAAAAACATTAGAAGATATCACCAAATCACTTAAAGAAAACCAAGAAAAAGAACTCAAACATATAACAGAAACTATACAGGACTTGAAAACTGAGATAGAAAAAATAAGGAAAATACAAGCCGAAGGAGTTAGAGAAACAGAAATCATGAGGAAAAGAGAAGGAACCACAAATACAAGTACGAACAAGAGAATACAAAAAATGGAAGAGAGAATCTCAAGTGTGCAAGATAAAACAGAGGAAATAGACTCATCAGTTAAAGAAAACATTAAATCTAACAAAAGTTTAACCCAAAATATCCATGGAATATGGGACAACATAAAAAGACCAAATCTTAGAATAATAGGTATAGAAGAAGGAGAAGAAAGTCAACTCAAAGGCACGGAAAATTTATTTAACAAAATCATAGAAGAAAACTTTCCCTATGTTTTGATATGCCTATGAAGATACAAGAAGCTTACAGAACACCAAATAGACTGGATCGAAAAAAAACTCCCCTCACCACATAATAATCAAAACACTAAACACACAGAGTAAAGAAAGAATATTAAGAGCTGCAAAGGAAAAAGGCCAAGTAACATATATAGGTAGACCTATCAGATTACACCTGACTTCTCAGTAGAAACAATGAAAGCCAGAAGGTCATGGTCAAGCATTATGCAGACATTGAGAGAAGACAGATGCCAGCCCAGGCTACTATACCCAGCAAAACTGTTGATCACCATAGAAGGACAAAACAAGATATTCCATGACAAATCTAGATTTCACCAATACCTAGCCACAAACATAGACCTACACAAAATACTAGAAGGAAAACTCCAACCCAAGGAAGATGTCTACACCAACAAAAACACAGACAATTGATCTCATTACAGCAAATCCCAAAGAACAAAAAGACACACATAATAACATCACCAATGATTAAAACCAAATTAACAGGAGATAGCAACCACTGGTCATTAATATCCCTTAATGTAAACGGACTCAACTACCCATAAAAAGGCACAGGCTAGAGGGGCGGTGGTGGCACACCCCTTAAATCCCAGCACTCGAGAGGCAGAGGCAGGCGGATCTCTGTGAGTTCAAGGCCAGCCTTGTCTACAAGAGCTAGTTCCAGGACAGGCTCCAAAGCCACAGAGAAACCCTGTCTCGAAAAAAAGGCACAGGCTAACAGATTGGATACAAAAACAGAATCCATCCCTCTTCTGCATACAAGAAACTCATCTCAACCTCAAAGACAGACATCATCTCAAAGTAAAAGATTGGGAAATAAAATAAAATATTGGGAAATAAGCAGGTGTAGCTATCCTAATATCTAACAAAATAGACTTCAAGCTAAAATCAGTCAAGAGAGACAAAGAAGGCCATTTCATATTAGTCACAGGGAAAATCAATCAAGAGGAAATTTCAATACTGAACATCTATGCTCCAAATACAAGGGCACCTTCATATGTCAAAGAAACACTTCAAAAGCTTAAATCATATATTAAACCACACACAGTATTAGTGGGAGACTTCAACACTCCCTTCTCACCACTGGACAGGTCAATCAGACAAAAAATGAACAGAGATTCAATCAACTCATCTAGGGAAAAAAATGAATAAAAAATAAAAAAATGAACAAAGAAATAAGAGAACAGATGTTATGACTTAAATGGACTTAAATGGAATATTCCATCCAAACGGAAAAGAATATACCTTCTTCTCAGCACCTCATGGTACCTTCTCAAAAATTGACCATATACTCGGTAACAAAACAAACCTCTACAAATACAAAAAAATTGGAATAACCCAATGTACCTTATCAGATCACCATGCTTTAAAACTAGAAATCAACAGCAATACCAATTCCAGAAAACCCACAAACACATGGAAATTAAACAGTGCTCATCTGAATCATCAATGGGTCAAGGAAGAAATAAAAGGGCAAACTAAAGACTTCCTAAAATTCAATAAAAATGACCACACAACATACCCAAATTTATGGGACACAATGAAAGCACTGTTAAGAGGCAAGTTCATAGCACTAAATGCCTACATAAAGAAGCTGGAAAAATCCCATACTAGTGAATTAACAGAACATTTGAAAACTTTAGAACAAAAAGAAGCAAACTCGCCTAAGAGAACTAGACGGCAGGAAATAATCAAAGAGCTGAAATCAACAAAATAGAAACAAAGAAAACAATACAAAGAATCAATGAGACAAAGAGTTGGTTCTTCAAGAAAATCAACAAAATAGACAAACCTTTATCCAAACTAACCAAAGGCAGAGAAAGAATATCCAAATTAACAAAATCAGAAATGAAAAGGGGGACATAACAACAGACATCATGTCAAATTTTGAAAAACCTGTATTCCACAAAATTTGAAAACTTAAAGGAAATGGACAACTTTCTGGATAAATATCACTTACCAAAATTAAATCTAGACCAGATAAGCAAATTAAACAGACCTATAACTGCCAAAGAAATAGAAACAGTCATCAAAAGTCTCCCAACCAAAAAAAGCCCAGGACCAGATGGTTTCAGCTCAGAATTCTACAAGACTTTCAAAGAAGAACTAATACCAATACTCCTCAAATTATTCCACACAATAGAAATAGAAGGAACATTGCCAAACTCTTTTTATGAGGCTACAATTACCCTGATACCCAAACCACAGAAAGACATTACTAAGAAAGAGAATTACAGACCAATCTCACTCATGAACATTGATGCAAAAATACTAAATAAAATACTGGCAAATAGAATCCAAGAACACATCAGTATCATCATCCACCATGACCAAGTCGGCTTCATCCCACAGATGCAGGGATGGTTCCACATACGAAAATCTGTCAACGTAATCCACCACATAAACAAGCTGAAAAATAAAAACCACATGATCATCTCATTAGATGCCGAAAAAGCATTTGACAAAATACAACATCCCTTCATGATAAAAGTCTTGGAGAGACCAGGGATACAAGGAACAAACCTAAACATAATTAAGGCAATATACAGCAAGCCAACAGCCAACATCAAACTAAATGGAGAGAAACTTCCAGCGATTCCACTGAAATCAGGAACAAGACAAGGTTGTCCACTCTCTCCATACCTATTCAATATAGTTCTTGAGGTCCTAGCTAGAGCAATAAGACACCAAAGGGAGATCAAGGGGATACAAATTGGAAA
>PVIU01016973.1:0-43300 GCA_004026605.1 Ondatra zibethicus
TCATGGTTTTCAGTGATCCTGGGCTTCTTTCTAGAAGGGTAGAAGGGAACACTGTGCCTTACGTTACAAACACCTAACTCTGGATGCTACTTCTTGTGCAGCTCTGAAGTGAGGCTTCGTCTAAGAACAGACTGGGTGGGCACCTGGCACAGATTTTGCGGTGGGGTGCTGGATGACAAGCCCCTGTCTGGGCTGGAGCAGCAGCCCCTAACTGGGCGGGCATTTACCAAAGGTTAGCTAGGGGCTTTCAGATTCCCAAAGCTTTGCTCACAGTGATATTGCTCACTGTTAATTGGCCAGGATTATTTGCATGGGAAACTGAGCTCATACTTCAGATTCCATGGGCAGTTCTCTGGGGGCTGGGCACTGCGTGGCAGGTGGTGGATACTCAAGAACTTCTGAGGCTTGGAGGGTCCCAGTAGCTGGGAGAGGTCAGATGTGCAGGGGGCGAGGACTCAGGCTCGGCTCTGTGCCGTTCAGTGTCAGCTGCTGCTCTGGGTCTTTGTAGAGAGCTTTTGCTTGCTTCTCCCTTGTGCTGTGAACAGTGCCTCACCTTTCGCCTAAACCATGTCTGTAGCTAAAGAAAATACAAATAAAAAATGAGGAGAAAGAAGAGGCAAACTTCCAGAAAGTGGCTCATCTAGAGTTCAGATCGCCTGCCCCAGTGAAGGGTGGCAGCGTCTATCTCTGCCTACTTTGAGTTGTCTTCATTTTTAGATCGTCTCCCTCTGGTCAGTGTGGGTTTCCTTCCCCAGCAGTTCAAGCTTCTATCTTCAGCTGAAAGGTCCAGGAAATTCCAGGCTAGGATTCCACTTTTTTGACCTGGGCCATCTACTTTCTTGCAGAGTTGAGTCACCCCCAACCCTTTGTCTCAGCTGAGCCCCTTGGGAGTGTCCATAGAGAAGTCAGCCATGAGAAGGGATGTACATACTGATGATGAGTAGAACCAAGAGCTGTGCATACCTAGTTCCCTGGGCGGAAGCCTCATCAAACAAAGAGATGGCTAGCGGCTGGGGTCAGGGCTATCAGGTAAAGTAGCTGAGAAGAAATGTGGCTGGCCATTGGGTTTCACATTTCCTCTACACAGCCCCAGGAGCCTTTTTTCCCAGCTCCCTGCCTCTGCATGGGGTTCCCAGGGAGTTCCTCCCACCCTGAGTACTGATAGCAGCATTCTGAGGTCCATGTGTCCTCCTCCTTGGATATGTGCTCTTCATCTTTACTGTATTGCCAGTGTAGCCAAAGTTCTCAAGTCAGGAACTCCGCCTTGATTTCCACGGGATAGAAAAGGCCAAGGATGCATCTTAGTGGTGGAGGGCTTGCCTGGCATGTGCTAGTCCTGGATTTGATTTCCAGCACTGCAAACAACACACCTGAGCAAGAAGTGATTTTAATCATGACATTTTCATATATGCATTTACAATTTTTTGAGCCAGACATGGTATCACATGCCTTTAATCCCCATACTTGGGACGCCAAGGAAGGTGGATTTATGTGTTGGAGGCCAATCTGGTCCACATAGCAAGTTCTAGACCAGCCAAAGCTACACAGTGAGACCCTGTCTAAATAAATAAATAGAAAATAAAATATTAATAATAAAATAATGCTTTGATTATTTCCTTCATTACCCTCTCTGGACACCCCCTCCATTATGTCATTTAAATTTTGCCTCCGTGTGTGTGTATCTGCTAGTTCAAGGGGATACAGAGCTTCGGGTGCATGCAACTTTGGACTGGGGTTTACACTGTCTCTTTTGGGTAGTGGGGGCAGCCTCCATTTTGTTTCTAGGATTTAGTTAGGTAACATCTATGTCCACATATACTGGAAAACTTCTAGTAAGCTCACCTCTATCCCTTGGGTCTGAAACAACACTTGCAAGGGTCTCGACTAGTGTGTGATAAGCGCGGAGGCTGAGGGGGACTGTCATCTGGGCTCTGTTTCTCTAGCGTGTATCTTCCACATTGTGCTCCATGCCTTACCTAGTGTCTTAGCGTGACCTAAGAACCCCTAACTTATTTTCTAAGGTTCACCGGCTCTGTGACAAAGGCCAGGCCACAGAGGGCAACTCGCCTGTGTATCATGGCCACCTCAGGGGTTCTCTGCTCTCCAGAATCCTTCCCGGCTCCTGAGCCCAGCCATGGTTCTGCTGCCCACTTGGCTGCCCTCTGTACTAGGGTGGTGGGTATTGTTCCAGCAGAAATGTGAACTGGTGTTTTGCTTTGGGTGTATTAAGACACAAAGTCCCTGTGGTTAACAGCAAATTAATCACCGTGCCCAGGAGGACTGCCTGGGGTAGACATGACTTCATGAGCTTGTCATAACGTCTGCCTTGGCCGTATTTCATTCTCCAAGGTTTCTGACTTTCAGAAAAGGAGCCGCAGATAGAGTTACCAAGTTTTACAGAAATATTTGTACTGGGCAGAGGATTGCTTTATGGTGAGAGCCAGTTATTTCAGGAGACGAGCAAAGAGCCCTTTATTCTCACGTTCTGTGGGAGGAAAATATTATGTTGGAGAGCTTACTTCTTGGATGGGCCACTGGGGGGGCCAGGCTGCATTTCTAGAGTGGGAGTGGGTGCCAGGAGATGGCATGGGTTATGGAGGGAGAGGGAGGGTGAACAGGCACCCATGTTCTCTTCTCCCTTCTGGGGGATTTAGGGCTATGCAACATAAGGGTGTTGGGCAGGGATGGAGATAGGCAGAGCTAGCAAATGGAACCAGAAACTGGGGGAGGGTATAGCAGCAGGGAGGCCCCAGATTGACATCTGGAGGCCTGGTCAGAGCTGGTGCTGCCTTTGTTGGCCATGGACTCTGACTTATCTGTCATCTGAAGACAGCAGCAGTACCTGCCTTGTGGTGTGTCCTCAGGGCTGAGTGTGGCCATCCTTGTGGGTTGCTTTCTTCTTTATTCCACCCATGATGCTGAGGCCAGTGGTTGGGAGGCAGGGACTGACTTCATCTACCCACACTACTGAGCCAGCTCACCCCTCCTCTTTTCATTGCTAGGGCCCAAGCAGCAGGAGATTTGAACTCTGGGCTAGCCACCTTTCGGATGTGGAGGCTCACAGTCCTCATTCTGTTCCTCAAGCCACAGTTAGTGTCCTGGTTCCCAGAAGGGGCCTTTCTCTTTCAGAAATTTGGGGGAAGATCAGCCTGCCATGTACTCAGGATGGCTTTGAGCCCGTGCTTGAAGACTGCTTACTTCCCTTCCGATGCGGAAGAAGGGTGCCTGCCAAGAGTTTTGTTTGTGTCTGGAGCAGCCTTGTGCCTGATAAGGACACGGCATCTTTGCTCCCTCCTTGCCCTGGACCATAATGCCTTTCAAGTTGGGCGGCGGGGAGGCTTGATTTCTTTCCTTCTCCTCCCCATGTCCTCCTCGTTAGTTAGAATGTGAGGGAGAGAGTTTATCTGCTTTTCCGGGTGATCTGTGTCTTCAGCTCTGGAATCGCATCCAAGTTTACAGAATGGAGTCTATGCCCAGAGCCTTCTGGTAAATATTTTGGGAAGTTGGATTCAACTGGCATCATGGCCGAGGAGTGGGCAGTGGGTGCTGTTCAGGACGAGGTGGTTGAGTTTGGACCATTCTCACACAGTGACTGTGCATAGGCATCTGTCTCGGCTCCACCATGCCTGCCTCTGCCTAGCCCCAAGAGCCCTGTACTGTACCGGACACGCCTAATCCGTGTTTTCCGAGCATGTGTGCCCTGCCTTATCCTGGGACCTGCTTCCTTCTTCCTTCCCAGGCCACTGGCATGCGATGTTCCTTCCCCTTCTGGAAGCTTTCCCTCAGCTGCCCCCGCTCCAGGGAGCTTTCTTAATGCTCTGCTCATGTGTTCTTGGGTTGTCCAAGTCAAAGGGATATGTGTGAGATACATGCCCTCCCAGCCCTCGGTTTCCCCATCAGGAAAACTAAGAGCCATCAGAACTCATCTCTTAATAGTGAGGATAAAAAAGAAAAGGGAAATGGGGAACCTCAGGGCCTGGGGATCAGTAGCTTTTAGTAAATACAGCTTTCCTGTGGCACTGGTCCCCGGTCATCTCCTTAAGTCCCTTATGCAAAATGACAAGAGGTACATGTAACTTAGGTGCATCCTCCTATTCTTTAGCCAGCCCTGATGGTTTGTTATACCCAAGACAAAGGAAATGCCTGACGCAGTTGTTGCACTGTGTTTAGGGAATAATGATAAAAAGCAGTGTGTACACGCTCTCAGGGAAGCAGCTTCCCCAGTGTCTTCCTGGGTTGGTCTCTGGCTGCATTGCAGTTTCTCTTTTCCCTGCAGAGTGACGCTGTGCATTGCAGAGATGCCCTGCATTCTCTGCATCCCCCAAGATGCTCCTCACGTCTCTCCCACAGCGGGAGCTACAGACTAGAGTAGGACGTGCCGTTTGGAGTTGATGGAGACTCTGTCCAGGGCTCTTGGGTGACAAAGGTCCCTTAGAATTTGTCTGTAGAGAGTTCTGGGGTAGATACACAGCGTAGCTTCAGTAGAGTGGCAGGCCCTGCTCACCATGAAGGCCTCCTCTGTCTCCTAGGGGCTGACAGGCATGGAGATATGGCTGGCATGGAGTGCAGAGGCACACCCAAAGCTTTTGTGTGAGAAAGGAAAGAGGAGAATTCCCGCTAACAATTTTAAAAAGATTGACTTTTACTGTTTTTAATTGTGTGTGCATTCATATGAAGGCAGATGTTCCTGGAGACCAGTGGCTTCAGAGGGTGCTGGGAACTGAACTCAGGTCCTCTGCAAGAGTTGTATGCTATGTGTCCTTAACTACCGAGTCTTCTCTCTAGCCCCTCTCCTGCAGTAACATTTTTTTAAAATCATTTTTCTATAGAGTGACAGTTTTGAAATGTAAATATCTGGATACACTGGCTTTAATAACATCACGATTAATTTCACTTTAAAAAATGTAGCTTCTAGGGATTTGAACTTACATCCCCTGTGTTCTGTTGGACAGGACTGCTCTCTACTGTAAATGACTCTCCAAGGGGCAGCGGAGGTTGGTTCTTTAGACTTTAAAAATCTTACTCTCTTAAACTGTACGACACGGCTCTACATGCCATCAGTAAACAGATAGGCTGTTGTCTGCGGCATTGACGTTTTGTGGGGGGCGAGGAGCTGAATGGTCCTTGCGTGGGGGAGGGTGGGCAAGGAAAAGCACTGCTCACCACTGTGCCAGCCACCGGCATATGGCCCCTGGAGGGCTCCTCTCTGCCTGTCTGCGTTCCAGCCAGGCCACGCTTACAGTACAGAAAGGCATCACGTCCTCCTGTCTCTTGGATCTCCCCATTGACTTCTGTGACTTTTCAGTGAAGAGATCCAACAGTGCCTGCTGCTGTCCTGCCCCTCCCCCGCAGCTCTGCCCCAGCCATTCTGGTTCCACCTGTGCGCCTTTACACACGCTCTTGTCTTCTTGAGATGCCTCCTGATTTACTTGCCCTGGCCTTTTCCTAATCATCCTGGGGTTTAGCAAGAACAGCATTCCCCAAAGCCCTCGCTAGATCCTTATCACACCCGTTTCTCTGCTTTTGGTGATCGTCACCACTGGCCATGGGTGGCTTCTCCATGTGACAGCTGAGTTACTGCTCACCTGAAGGACTGTCCACTGTGGTCCTGACAGGTTATTGCCATAAGGGACAGGAGAATGCTGGGTGAGTAACAGGCATGGCTTTGAACTTAGGGAATGAACTTGCTTTGTTGTCTTAGGTAAGTGCCATTCCCTCTCTGTGGTCCTGACTGTGAAATATGGTGGAAGTAGATTTTGATATTTCTGTGGAATGCTCCTGGGGCTGGCTTCCAGTTGAATGTGGAATTGTTTCCCACACCCCATTTTTTGTGTTCTAGCTGAGTAGGAGATGGGTGTCAAGGATCAGCTGGTTGATCTAGGAGAATGGAGACATTTGGAGGGCACCAATGAGCCTACTCTCAAAAAAGCCTATGGCTCTTTGCTGACTTGGATGAATTAGACCCATGCTTTGATAACTTGGGTGAGTTAGAACCATGCTTTGATGCTGGAAAAGAAGTGGGAAAGATGCTGACCTGCCCACACAGAATAAGCAGAGGGAGGACTCTACACTTGCATATATTTAAACTTGCTGCCTGCTAATAGTGCAAGCTCAGGCAGGTTTGCTGTCTTGAGGTCTCAGTTTTCCCATTTGTGGAATGGGGCTGCCAGTGGACCTCTTACCTGTGGACAGTGGTATGTAAAGTTACTCAGGTGGTCATGTAAACCCCGGGTGCTCAGTAATGTGCCTTTACCCTGTAAACTGCGTTGTTGGCGCAGAAAGGTTGATTCTGATCCATGGCATTATTCTGTACTTTGTAGGATCACACCTGAATTCTTCTGGTCTCTGCACCGAGCCCTCCTTGACAACTCCACATGGACCCAAGCAGGATTAAGCGCCATCCTGAGGGCTTTACAGATGGGCAGTGTCCTGGGCATTCATGGTGGAGTTCAGTTCCAGGTAGCTGGAGGGTGTGGAGGAGACTATTCACATTAGCATAGACAAGGAGGAGGAACTAGTCAGGAACCAGAATGGTGTAATCTGCAAAGGCCTGGCCCAGTGACCTACTTTCTCCATCCAGGCTCCACTCCCAAAGGTTTCACAGCCTCTTCAAAAGTGCTCCCAGCTGAGAAGCAAGTGTTTAAAACATGAGCTGTAGGGGAACACTTCAGATTCAAGTTATGCTACCCTCCTGGAGGCTCAAGGAAGGTGGGGGTAGTGGTCCAGGGTCCTTCCTATCCTCTGCTGCTCTGTGGGGGTTTGCAGGAAAGGGGGACCATCCAAAGGAACAGCAGGGCACTGTAGCCACCAGGCGGGGTAGGCGGGGTAGGGTGAGTGGACACAATCAATGGCTATATGTGCTGTATGTCTGGAGAGGTCCTGGGAGACAACCTTAAAACATAGAGCCACACAGTGCACAGACACGTGTGCAAAGTGTGTGTATGGCTGGGGAGATGGCTGGGTCGGTACTGTGCTTTCTAAGCCAGCATGAAGACCCGCATTTGAATCCTTAGCGTCAATGTAAAACAACAAAAGGCTAGACCTGTAACACTACTTCTGGAGAGGGGCAGAGAATGGAGGCCCCAGGAGTCTTGCTGAATTGCTGAGGTGTGTCTAAAAATAAGATGGGGAGCAATAGAGGAAGACACTGGAACTCAGGCCTATACATGCATGTGTACAAACGTGTGCACATGTATACCATCCCCACAACAAGCATACATATACTACATGAACAGAAAAGCAAAAGGCATTTATGTACACACACCCTTTATTTTGTGTACACATTTATGTACACAAAAACGTGTTTTTTTCACGTGTTCTGAAGTAGGCATTCTCACTCCCACTCTGCTCTCCATGGCAGATGGCCTCCTTCCCGGTCACGCGGGGAGTCAGTGGTAGCCCCCTGGTCAGGTGTGAACTCTGGGCTGCCTGTGCCCATTCTGTCTCACTGCTGCTACTTGGGGGTTGTCGTTTCCTCAGCTGGCAAATGGGTAGACTTGCCCAGCCTGGGTGGAGAGCACCTGGAGATAAAGGCGGGGGATAGGAAAGCGGTGTGAGCCACCTGCAAGTCGTGGCTGGGCTGGAAGTGTCCTGGTTTAGGTTGGTTGACTTCACTGGGCCTCCCTAGCTGGACACACATAGCCATCTTTCCCCAGAGACTACATTTAGGAATCCTTGGGGCCTGGCAGACCTTGTCTTGTTTTTAGAAAGGCTCCATTTTGTTCCTGCTGCTACTGCTGCTGCTGGTGGTGGTCACAGCTCAGTGATAGCCTGGTCTCTGCTCTCCAGAACTGGCCTTAGTTGATCTTGTCAGAGCTAATTAGGAGCTGGCCTCGCAGGCCTGGCCTTCCCTGGATGGGAGGAGCTTGAAGAGGTGTGCGAGGAGCCCCCACATCTCTGCCTCGTTGCTCCTCAGTAGAGGCCCTTGGAGGGAGGCGCTAGGGTTTTCTTTGGCACTTAGTGAGCAAATGGCTCCGTCTCCCTTTTCTTCTTAGCCCTGTAAAAATAAAAAGTTAAAAGACCTAAAGTTTGAACTATAAAACCAAATACATGAAACCAAGCTGTTTCCATGCGGGAGCCACGGACTACGAACACCCAAGTTTGAAACTTCCTCTCCTCTGGATTTATGGAGGCCTCGGAAACTTTTCCCTTTTTCCTTTAAACATCAGTTCGGCTCAGGGTGCACTTGAAAAGCATAACCCGGCGTGTCTCACAGCTTGATTTAATGCAGCTGGGTACTGTGAGGACTTCTGAGGGCTGTGATTCAGAGGCCTGCAAAGCTGCTCCACCACTCAGTAAGTGGGGTGTGTGTGTGTGTGTGTGTGTTTATTCCTTAGCCAAGCTGTTCCACCACTCAGTAAGTGGCGTGTGTGTGTGTGTGTGTGTGTGTGTGTGTGTTCCTTAGCCAAGAAACGTATTCTGAGATGTATTAGACTCTCACTGCCTCCCTGCTAGTAACCCAGATTCAGGCTCTGCAGCTTAGAGATGAGGAGACAGGTTTTCCTGAAGGAGACCTGTCCATATCAAAACATTTATGTGCTTATGGGCCAGAATCAGTTCTCTACAGAGTGGCCCTGGCCCATACCTGCTGTGGGACATCAGCAGGAGGTGGTCAAGGCAGAGGAGAAGACAGGAACCAGGGCAAGGCTACTGGCCAGGGAGCCCCAGGAATCCACCTGTCTGTGCTTCACCAGAACCAGAATTGCATGCCTGTGCCACCGTGCTAACTTTTTACTTGGCTGCTTGGGGTTGAGCTTTGGTGCTTATGCTCATGCAGCAGAGGCTTTACAACTGAGCCATCTCCGCACCTCCTGGAAGTCACTTTGGATCAAGGCAGGCAGAACTGAGCCCTGGGGTTTGGGAAGGCTGCATGGAGGAGGTGGGGGCTAATTTTATCTTGCAGATTTTTCTTTTGCTGCTTTTTGCCTTGAACTTGTCTCTCCTACTGAGAGCTTGTCTCTTCACCCATGATATTTTTCTTTCCTTTTGCTCCTGTTTTAGATGAACCAACTAGCACAAATTAACTTTGGCCCTACATTGGCCTAATACATCAGGATTTTATCATGCACCAGCCCTAAGCAAGTGTGCGGATTGGAAGGTAGCTTTTGGCCTCAAAGTGATTTGGCCCAGGTGACTTCCATTTTGTGGCTCGTTCTGACCGCTTTTAGCTGCCTAAGTTCTCCCATCTGCTGGGATTCCTGGCTGCCGGGTGCAGGTCCCACTTCTACCCAGGTTCCCCTTGTAGGAATTAATCACAGCCTCACATTGATCCAAGAACTGCTGGGAGATGATGGCCCATCTGAGCTGTCGTCTCACGTGAGGGAGCAGTGGTCTTGGGGTTGCAGTTACTTCTTCTCAAGATCCAGCTTGGTGCTTTCTCCTTTGGAGATGTCTGGGCCTCCTTTGTGGCTCCCTCAGGTGCCTGTCTAGCTCTACATTGTAGAAGATTCTGCCGGTTACTACATGGGGTGACATTGCCACTGAGGCCTGCTGATGCTTTTCTATGGGACTCACACTTACACTTTGGACACCCTTACTGGGCACAGCATTAGCACAGTGTGTCAGAGCCTGCGACACAGCTAGCCATGGCATCGCTGTTAGTTTGAGCCATTACTTTAGTTATGCCTCATCTTGTTAGGAACCCTGGTGATCTCTGGAAATGTAGATACCACTGTGACTCCCTAGGAAATTCCTTTATATCCATGGCCTCATATTTAAGATTAAACAGCTGGGCACGACAGCATATGCCTCTAATCCCAGCAGTAGGAAGACTGAGACACAAAGATGGAGAGTTTGACTCAGGCTGACCTGAGCAACCATGGTGAGACCCTGTCTCCGAATGGGATGGGATGGAGTAGAGTCTTCTAAACCCTGGCCATTCAGAACACTGACCACTGAGAAGTCCTCCCTTCTCTCCAACCACCTGACTATGGGCAATATGTGTGTGGTGGGGCTTCTATAAGTGAACTCTCCGAATTTTGTGTGTGTTGAGTTTGGGAACAAATCCTGTTTCTGAAAGGTGTCACAGTGACACCGTGATGCATTGCTGTGATGTACTGGCCGTCAGTGTGCCACCACTCACCTGACTTGCCCCTTCCCATGCGTGCCAGGAGAGAGCGTGGTACTGGGGTCACATGCTTAGAGACAGAATTTGTGTCTGTGGGAGGCACTTGAGTATGCGGAATTGAAGGAAGATAGCTGTGCATAGGCGCATTGTAGCAGCCGAGGACAGGCATGCCCTGGCTCAGCAGCACTGTTTCCCAGGCGGTCCCCTGGCCAGCAGACTTGATGACAGCACTCATTACTGAGCATCATTGTGTCCTGTTTGGCAGAGCTTGCAATCTACTGGGTTTTACTGTCCCTGAGAAAGGTTCCATTTGCTCCACATTTTAGATTTATTTACTTTATGTGTGAGTGTTTTGCCTACATGTATGTCTGTGTTTCATGTGCATGCCTGGTACCCACAGAGGTCAGAAGAGGGTATCAGATCCCCAGGAACTGGAGTTATGGATGGTTGTAAGTCACCATGTGGGTGCTGGGAATCATAACCTGGTCCTCTGCAAGAGTGACATGTGCTCTTAGCCACGGAGTCACCTCTCTAGCCCATTGACCCGCATTTTAAAATGTGGAGTTTCACTTAGAAGTCTGAATTTCGGACTTCTGTACAAAAACAGGAAAGCTGGTGTCTCTGGCCTTAACAACAGTTTCTCTGCCCCCTCCTTCATGCCGCCATGCTTGAACGGAATCCAGAGCGTGTGTGTGCTAGCCAAGTATTCTCTCACTGAGCTGTATCCCCAGCCTTAGGTGTCTCACCATGTAGCCCAGGTTGACCTTGAATTAGTGACTCTTCTACCTCAGCCTCCTGAGTTTGCACCACATACCCTAATCCCTTAAGCTGGTTAGATTTAACTGGAGCTGAAGGCAGCTATGCCTCTGGACAGGCCTGTGTCCCCAGAGGCATAGTGCCCAGCAGTGCGCTATTCCGCGATTCCTCTCTCTCTCTTTGCTTTCTTTATTTTCCTTCCTCTTTTTTTTTGTGGATAGTGATGATTCATACTGGTTATTTGTTTTCAGAGAAATGAGAATGTCTTTCATGTGCTTCCTGTGCAAATACTAAAAAGCTCCCACTTCATGTGTTTGCGTAACCTGGCTCCTGTAGGATTCAAGGGGAACTTGTCTCATCTGCCCTGTTCCCTAGACACTCTGCCCCGAATACACGATCCCATTAGATTCTGTGGAAAAGGAGATTCTGTGTGGAAATAAGTTGGGAAAGATTAGATACAATGATGAATTCAAGTCTCTACTGCAGGACTTCTCAGGGCCTGGACTATGCCAGTGTGTGTTGTGAATCTCAGATGTGGGCTTTAGTTCAAACTCAGTGTTGCTCCCATTTAAGCGACTCATTTTCCAGGCTTATCTGGCCTGAGACCCTCTGAAGTAGTTCTGTAGGGTCAGAGTGCTCTCCCTTGGGCCCTGCACTACTCAGCATGCACTCCCGTGTACTCCGGAGTGCACCTGCTGTGGTACCAGGTGCACCGGGTTCAGCTCTGCTGAGCCTTCGCCTTCTGTCATCGTGCAACTGAGGTTGTCTCTTGGGATCTCTGCCACCACTCAGAGCAATTGGATTGAGAGCTGGGCAAACAGAAAGTACCTGCTCTCTGAGTTTGTGATTCTGGGTACTATTGGGCTACACAGAGCTATTGAGTCCTTTTCTTTTCTATTTTTAAAAAGCTTTCTTTATTTTATGTGTTTGAATGCTTGATTGTGTATATGTGTACCATGTGCCCATAGAAGTCAGAAGAAGGTGTTAACTCCCCTGGAAATGGAGTGACAGATAGTTATGAACCACCATGTGGGTTCTGGGAATTGAACTCAGGTCCTCTCAAGAGCAACCAGTGCTCTTAACCACTAAGCCATCTCTCCAGTCGGATGAATCATTTTCTACTTCATGATGATGTGATGGCTCTTAGTGACTGTAAGCCTAAAGGGACAAATTGGGACCTGGAAAGACAGATTCATTATGTATTGGTGTGAACTCCTTACCCCACCCACATTAATTTGGAGAGAACTGGGTAGAGCAGAAGGTAGGAGGCATGCCTCTCACTTCCCAGCACTCAGATGCTGCAGAACCAATGCCCAGGGTGGTGGTGGTAGCGGTGGCAACAGGATTGTCTGGTGATTATGCAACATATCTGCCCGGCTGTTTGGCTGAATCCTAGCCTTGATGTGCATAGCTCCCTGATATGTTTTGGGAAGGCCAGAGTGCATTGCCTGCCCAAGGACGTCTCAGCTAATTAGCCCATTAGAGCCGATGGGTCTCAGATCTCACACTTGGAGCCGTCTGCTAATTATGCCTTGATTGTGATTATAGTTAACGGATGGTGAGCTCTTCCAGGCTGCTCAGTGTGGCCATTCTCAGCTGTGTTCAGAGCCCAGCCAATAAGCAAGTCATTTTTGTTCTGGTAGAGAGAGCCTTACCCTAGGTTCTTAAGGAAGTATGATTTCCAAACTGAGGTGTTGGCCAAGAGCACAGCGGCACATTGTCTTTAGACACCTGTGTGTGGTCGGGGTAGGGGGCCTACTGTTATTCATTGTGCACACATTCATTCTGGAGGGTTCTGGTAGCTATGCTGAGGGACTGAGGCCACTCCCTTCATCTTGGGTCAGATGGAAATGTACCAGTTACTCTCTAAATTGAATATGCTATGGACTTGATGCAAGCTTGCTGCCCGGTGAAGATCAGGGGACAAAATGTCCCACTACTGTGCCTCAGGACCCAGGCTGCAATGACCTGAGGCTAGGCTACATGCCTAGGGGTTGTGGTTGATGAACTTGCTGTCCATGGAAGAGTGTCCTTTCTTACTTTGAACCTGGGCCTCCTGGAACTACTTTAACCCATAGCAGGCAGTGGAAAAGGGATGCCTGGGGAGACTTGGCAGCATTCTCTTTTATGCTCCTGAGGTTCATGTGAGAAGTTGTGTGGCCATGTGAGAAGTTGAACCATCTTGCTAGAAGAGCCATGTGGAGGGACTCCATGGCTGAGTGCAGCTGAGTTTCAAAGCCCAATTATCTCAACCTTTTAGCTATCCCTGTAGTGAGCCAGAAGCAGAGTGGACCACTGTGGGGTGCCAGTCAAGCCGAGCTCCCAATGGCTCTGCTGTAACCTGCAGAATTCCTCAGCAGAGCCCAGTAACCTGAAACATCCAGAGATTGCTGCAGGGTCGGGGGAAGCCTCTAAGTTTGAAGTGGATATTGTACAGCAGATCCAAAGAGAGGGTGGCTTCATGTCAGCGGGGCATGGAAGAAGATGTATGTGTGCTGTCACCTGTCCTGTGCTACAGCATTGCCTCATGAGTAACTGAGAGGGCAAGGGTGATCCATGCTTCTACTGCAGGGCTGTGCACAAATGTGACAGGCAAACAGATGTGTGCCAGGGATAAAGGTCGCCTTTTCTTGTGGTATACACATAGCCAGGCTGCAATGATCCCTGTGATTCAGTGAGCTTATCTTTTAAGTAGGAGATGCTCTAACATCTGTAATCTGAAGATCTGAAATTAAAAATGCTTCAAAATCTAAAACTCGTGTGTGTGTGTGTGTGTGTGTGTGTGTGTGTGTGTGTTTCTGTGGATTGGGTAGGGGGGAGAGAGAGAGAACAGGCTAGAGGTTAACCTCAAGTGCTAGTCCTTGGGTACTGTCCAGGTTCATTTGTTTATTTATTTATTTCCTGTCTGCCTGTCTGTCTGTCTGTCTACCTATCTATTGTTTATTTATTTTTAAGACAGGCTACTTCATTGGCTTGGAGCTGACCAAGCAAGCCAGCAGTAAGCTTCAGGGACTCTCTCTGTCTCCTGCTCCCCAAAACTGGGACTCCAGGTGTGAACCACCATTCCTGGCTTTTCTTTTTAATGTGGGTTTTAGGGGTTGAACTTGTTTTTCATATTTGTGGGCAAGTAATTTATTAACCAAGCTTTCTCCTTATCCCTGAAACTTTTTGAGCACCAACATAATGCCACAATGGAAAATTTCATACCATGTGGGCAAGTTATACTTAAAACATGGGTACCCTAAGAATATTGAATTATATTCCCTTTAGACTATGTATAGAGTAAGTATGAGACAAATGAGCTTTGTGTTTAGATGCGGGCCCCCTTCCCAAAATATCTATCTACATGGACATAAATATTGCAAAATAAAGAAATAAAAGAGTAAAAAAATAATAAGTTGGGCTGGAGAGATGGCTCAGTGATGAAGAGCCCTGGCTGTTCTTCAATAGATCCTGAGTTCAATTCCCAGCAACCATATGGTGCTCACAACCGTCACTACCATCTGTGGTGAGATCTGGTGCCCTCTTCTGGCCTGCAGGCTTACATGCAAAACACTATATGCAAAATAAATAAATCTTTTTTGAAGTCTCTTTGAGCTGGAGAGATGGCCCAGCAGTTAAGAATGCTTGTTGCCCACACTGAGCGGCTTAAAACCACTTGTGACTCCAGCTCCAGGGAATCTTCTCTGTTCTCTTTGGGCGCACACACACACACACACACACACACACACACACACACTTAAAAATATTTAAGAATAAGAAGATCTCCAACATCTTGGTTCCACTCATTTCAAGTAAGGGATACGCATTCTGTAGTGACTGTTTACCCCGTGACTTTCAGGAGAGTTTTTCCATTGTTTCTTGGCCTTTTGGCTGAGATTTAACTGAAAGAGCTTTTCTCCTCTGTCAAAAGAGAATGGTCACTGTAGCTGTTAATTGTTATGTAACAGGTTATCCCAGCATTTCGTGCTTTACCACCATTTGTTCTCCCTCACGTGTACAGACTGGCTGGGGCAGTGTCACTAATCTAGGCTGTGCTGATGTGGGCTGGTCTGGGCGGGTCAGGTCTGATCTAAACTACCAAGAACTATTGTAGATTGGTCTAAATTGAGCTGGGCTCATCTGGATTGGGCTAAACTGATTTGGATTTATTAGGATTGGTCTGATCTAGCCTGGGCTGTACTAGTTGATCTGATTTGGACTGAGCTGGGTTGGTTAGGTCTGGGTTGAACCCATCTGAGCAGAGCTGATGATCATGTTTGGGCTGATCTGAGCTGAACTAGATTGGATTTATTTCCCTTCTGAGGACAGTTGGTGGGTTGCTAGCTGGGCTAGAATAGAACTGACATAGGCAAGTTCCCTCTTCTTCCTGTGTGTTCCATAGGTATTTCTCATCACAGTATGGGCCTCACAAAGCAAAGTCCCAGGTTCTTTATCAAGTTTGTTTTACTTTTATTCTGTCCCCATGGCAGGTTCATGTGTTTAAGCGAAGACCAGATGTGAGGACCCTGCAAAGCAAGTGGAGTCAAAATGTGAACAAATGAGGCCACTGACATAGAAGTCACCCCAGCTGGAGCGAGGGATCTTTTGCCTGCCCCCAGGCCTTGGCACTGGGCAGAATCTTATTTTGGCAACTTTCCAAATGTGGCTTTGGAAAGTTTATCTGGTTCTCCGTTTTCTTCTAAAACTGGTATAGTTGAGGTGGAGAGATCGCTCTGCATTTGAGAGCACATGTTAATCTCTCAAAGGACCAGGGTTCAATTCCTAGCACCCGCATGGCAGCTCACAGCCATCTGTAACTCCACTTCCGGGGGATCCAGCCCTCTTCTGGTCTCCACGAACGCCAGGCATGTATATGCTACACAGATAGATATGCAAGGTAAAACATTTATACATATAATTTAAAACAAAACAGAAAACCCACACTGGTGTAATCACAGAATCTGGGATGTTGCAAGGGTTTCATAAGAAGGCAGGGGTAAGGCAAGCAGCAGTGTCTGGCCCGATGAGCATGTGCAGATGGGAACAGTTATTCAAACACCAGCCATCAGAGAAGCCATTGTAGGTCACAGGCACATGGATACATGGTCTCTACTGGGGCTGCTTGGTATCTTTTTCCTTCATGGATAAACAAAGGTCTGTACTGTTTTAGGTGACTCTACCGAGTCCTCTGGGACACAAGGACCATCAGTATCTTCTCTTCCGAACACATCCTGTCACAGCCAAGTATCTGAGGGCTCAGATACTTGTGTGCTAGCTGGTACTGAGCCCCAAATGCCTCGGGACATAGATGAGTCCAGATGTCTCCCTTCATGGGATTCCTTTTCAGGCCTTGGAGAGAGTCCCAGTGGGTAGATGGTGAGACCAGTCACCAGTCAGATTTCACCAGTGACACTAAGGACCAATAAGAGTCACTGAAGTCTGGGTGCTGGTACTGAATATTGGGCAGGGGCTGGGTTGGGCTGGTCTTCTCAGGTTGTCTTCTTAGAAGCTGTGTGGAGGGTGGGAGGAGGAAGGAGTGGTACCCAGCAGCTGGGGTCTGTCAGCGTGGATAGCTGGCCAAAGAATTCTGGCCTGTGCCTGAGAAGAGGCTGCCTTGGAAGTATATCCAGGCCTGGAAGGAGCTGAGAGCTCTGGCCAGCAGGCCTGCCCGGGGACTTGGGACTGGAATGCTGGGAATGGAAAGCTGGCCTGACTTCTGAGACTGTGGAGCTGGCTCTCTGGAGGCCTCCCTGCCTCCAGAATCCAGCAGCCAAACGTTTACACAGCCAGGCCTGCCCCTTGCCCTCAAGTGCACACCCTGGGTTCTGTGCTCAGCTAGACCCGGACACTGGGCTTTGTGGTTTAGCCCAGTCTTGATGTGAGATGTTTGGCTCTGCAGCTCTGCCTGGCCAGGATGTTGGGGTCTGGGACTCTGGAAGTTTTCTTTTGCTCTCTCTCTCTTTCTCTCTCTCTCTCTCTCCCCCCCCTTTCCCTCCCCCCCCCCGTGTGTGTGTGTCTGTGTGTGTATTTTGTTTTTGAGGTAGGGTTTACGATGTCCAGGCTGGCCTGTAACCCCCACATGCTGAGGGTCTAGCATGTGCTATCACACTGGAAGTATTGCTTCCCTTCATTTAGAACTGGTACTCACAGGAGGAGGAACAACAGTGATAGCAGCTGCCATCAAGGAGAGACTTGCTTACGCAGCAGACCTTAACCACCCATCTTTATTGGAGCCGACCCCTGTTCAAAGCCACCCTTTAGTCCCTTCCAGCTTGGCAGAGGTGAGGTTCCTACAGACTGGTACACACTCCCGCCACATCCCTACAGTGATGCGGGTCATCTTTGACTGGACAGAAGCTGAGGCTAACAGACTACCCTGTGGAGCTGGACTCATCTCTGGCTGCCCCTGCCTCAGCCTTGCTACCTCCATGCAAACCTCACACAGCTGTGTAGAATGTCCCCACTTCCGACCTATTCAAAGACTGATTCCTGCTGGAGTACCAGAAGTGCAGTGAGTTGCTGAAGATGCCCGCAAGTGGGGCTGCTCAGCCTTGGCCACTCAGTTTAAGAATAGTAGGCACCTGAACCTCAGGCCTGTAGATCTGTTGGGCCCTAACTCAAGGATCTGGATGGTGTTTGGGCTGAAGTGTTAAAGACAGACCCCACCATCTGCTGAGACTTCTAAAGCCGTGGATGCTCTTGAGCTGTTGCAGTTTATAGCCATCTTTTAATCACCTTTGCGTTGCCTCTGGCCTCATTTCAATGATACGGAAAGAGTTTTCCTGCATTTGAATTGGAGAGGAAAGCCTAACCCATTAAGACTTACTCCTTGATGAGCTAGGAATTACTTCCCTCTAAACAGAAGGCCTCCCAGCCTTTGCCTGAATACCTCCTGTGGCAGAGAACTCACCATTTGACCATTTCTTCTCTTGTTGGACTGTCCTGGTTCCTAGAGCTAGGGATAGAGAATTTGGGTTCATCCTCCCAATTAATCTTGCTTTGCCTCAAGAGACATTGAATTGATCTTCTCCCTCTTTAGAGGGTCATCCTGTCGAGAAGCAGGCTGCTGGCCGTTTCCACTCTGTTCAGTGGGTTGTCCAGCAGATCCTTGGGTCCCCATCTTCATCTTTCTGCCAGCTCTGTGCTCTGGAGGGAGTTTCTTAGCCTCCCTGAGTCTTTGCTTCTTCATCTGTGAGACAGAGATGGCAGCTGGGCATGGTGACATAGACTTGTAACCTCAACACTGGAGAGGCAGAGGCAGAAGGATCAGGAGTTTGAAGCCAGCCTCTGCTACTTAGTTTAAGGCAGCCTGGTCTACATGAAACAGTGTTTCAGACAACAATGAATGAATGAATGAATGGCGATAGCTACAGTTCCAACCCTACACTTTCTGTGACCATCAAATAGGCTAAGACATGTAAAGTGCTTTCATGTATTAAATTAAGATTGACACATGCTAAGTGTAAGAATCTCAGCTCTTCCCTAGACCAGGGCTTTCCAAATTAGAGTGTGCTTATGAGTCACACGAGGGTTCCGAACAAAGATCCTGACTTGGTAAGTCAGGTGAAGCCTGACAGGTTCCTTGACTGGAGACTGCTAGGCCTCAGCCCACACTTTGAAGAGAAGAACAAACAGTGTGCCTTTCTTTGCTATGAGATTTTACTTTCCAGGTGATGTCTCTAATCTCATGGCAGGAGAATCATCACCTCCTATGCTAGTGCTGTGATAATCTCTGTGTGTGTGCGCTCATGCAAATGTGTGCAACAGCATATGCATGTGGGTGGATGTGTGTGAAGATGTGCATGCACATGTTTGCATGTGTATGTGGAGGCCCAAAGTTGACATTCGATGTTTGCCCAAATTGTTTTTAATTTATAGAGGATCTTGCCGAACCCAGAGCTCACTATACTTATTTTAATACAGCTTAGAGCAAATTGCTTAGGGGACTAATTATTGATATTAAAGTAACTTTTATCCCTTTTCTGAGTTGGAAGCAGTCATTTATAGACAGCTGTTCTGCAGTGTGCATGTCTTGATAGATCTGAAAGAGAGTCTCTATAAGGAGAGACATCTTACCACTTTCCCTGGATCACCTTAATTGTCACTTGATAGAGCCTAGTTATCCGAGGGGGTCAACTGAGGAGTCACCTATATCAGCTTGTCTGTGGGGGATTGTCTTGATTTTTAATTAATTGGAGAGGGAGCTCACTGTCACTAGCACCATTCCTGGGGCAAGTGGTCCTGGGCTGCTTAACAAACGCTGGTTAAGCATAAGGCAGAGAGCAAGTCTGTGAGCAGCATTTCTCCATGGTCTCTGCTTCCAGCTCCTTCCTCGGGTGTCTGTCTGGCTTACCTCAGTGGAGGATTGTGACCCGGAAGTGTAAGCCAAATAAACCTTTCCTTTCCAGTTTGCTTTTGGCCATCGTGTTTTACCACAGCGGCAGAATCAAACTAGAACTATTTCCTTCTGCAGGACCTGGGATGAGTCATGTGACAAACCAGAGCAGATGGGACCCCAAGGGTCCTGAAGGGGTGGTACACTTTCTCAGGGATGGCCTATTTGAGTGGCCAGTCGGTGAACCAGCCTGTGGCATCTGGCCTGTGGGGGTCCTGGGGTCCCATGTGGTCCTGCAGCAGGCCTGCTTGGGAAGGAAAACCCCTGCAGGGGAGAAATTCCTGTGAGTGGGCATAGGCTGAGCAGTCCAGCATGGGCTGGGAAGGCACCCTAATATCAGAGCTTGTCCCACCTCCTGGGTGCCCTGTTCCAGTGCTGACCCTACTTTCCAGTTGTTTCTGAGATCATGGGGCTGCTTTAGCTATACCGGCACTCAGTTCCCAAGGCACCAGAGCACAGCCTCAGGAAGGCCCTATGCAACTGCCACTGCTGAGCCGCTTGAGTTTCTTAGATGCTCTCAATCTTGGTTTTCTCAGGTAGTAGTGCCTGCTTCTGGTATCCATGACAGAGTTAAGGACAGATGCTATTAATGCCTACGACCTTTGAGCCTGTCCCCATGTGCTGTGACCTCACTGCTGAAAAGAAATCTAAAACCAGCCACTCAGGCTGAGACAGAAGAATTGTGAGTTCAGGGCTAGCCTGGGGAACTCTGACCTTAAGCATTTCGGAAGCAGGATTCTCAGCCTTGTCTGCTCTCCTCTTCAGTCTGCAGAGGAGTGCAGGGTCCTGCTAGTGTAGAGGAGAGCATCCACCTGATCTTGGCTAGGAGCAAGGAGCTGATCTCAGGCTGTAGCCCTTCCAAACCAGGAAACAGCTAGAGGTTAGCTCAAAGGACTTGGGAGTGGAACCTAGGCTTGGGATGCTGGTCTCCATCAGTGGCTTCTGCACCTGTTTTGTTTGCATTCTGAGCAGTGACTTGGCTGCTGCAAGGGACTGAGCTGCTGGAGGCTGGTGGCATTGCCAGCATTGCTGGCCTGTGTTCTGAGTAGGAGCCAGGGCTAGATACTGGCAGAAGCCAGCTGGTGACTGTCCCTGGCTTCAGGTTAGTGAAAGCTATCAGAGGGCCAGTGCCTTGTCTCTGCTGCCCTCCCCTACTGTACCCACCCTGACTCATGAAGCCCAGTCCCCAATTTTGCCTCTGCCTAGCGAGTCACTGAGGATGGTTTCCTGAACACGTAGAGAAAATTTCGTCTTCTGAAGGAAGAAAAGGGTGCTGTCTTCACTGCTTGCTGTGTGTATGCGTGCCTAGGTGTATGTATGTGTGTGACGTGACAGGCTTGTGAGTCTTACGGGCTTCAGTCGCGGGGAGGGAGGGAGTACATAAGGAGGCTGGGCTTTTCCAGAACAGAGGGTTTCAGGGGTCCATGCCGGAAGTCTGCAGGAATGAATCAGGAGATGGCGAGAGGAGAAAGGAAGCTTTTGCACAGAGGGCAGTGACGGAAGTGAGGACAGGCAAATGAGGTGGTGGTGCCAGCCCAGGGAAGGGCAGAAAGTGGTGGACAGTACATCCCTAGGTCAGTTATCCTAAGTGCCAGTCGCTCTTGTGTTCCTATTCTTGTTCATAACACCTTTCACTGTTGAAGGTGTTCTGCGTAGGGCAGGATAATCATAGGGACTCCTGCCGTGGCTGGGCTGAGTAAAGAAGACCCATGTGTTGGTGTCTGGATCCCCAGGGCAGCCTGGCAGGGGTTCACTAGCAGGAGTGTGAGAACCTGAAGGTCATTGGTAACTATGCTCTAGGAGGGAACCTCAGGACCTTAGCCCCTGCCCCAACTCATGAGGCCAATGTATTGTTCCCCACTGTTGCCATCCATACCTCCCAGTAGCATTGGAATGATGTGGCCCCCTCACCACAGTCTGGACTCTCTACCAGACATGTCCTGCCTGCATGATGTCATTCACAAAGTTCATGCTCAAGAACTGTTCAATCAAGTATAAAAAGATTGATAACGTTTTAAGAAAGTTCATGACTTTGTGCTAGGTACGTTTGTGGCTACCCTTGGCTAAATGTCATCCACGGCCCTGAGCTGGATGGACCTACAAGCCACGAACCCTAATAAGCGTCTTGCCTTTGTGCTGGGTTATATTGGGCGTTTGTGACAGTGATGGGAGGTGATGGGTGTGCGTGTTTACAGCAGCGGAGGCCGAGGCTGAGGCTTCAGGCCCTGAAGTGAGGATAGCCAGGGCTAGATGGGAGCTGAGCCCTTCTGCCTGGAAAGCTGAGGCTTTCCTGCCACCCACGGTGAAGGGAAAACTTGGGAGTTCTGGGGCAATACATCGTGGGCCTGGCAATGTACTGGTGACGAAAGGAGGGAACGAGAAAACAGAACTCAGCCACCAGGATGGAAAACAAGCTCAAATTGGTTTAAGCAGGAAGAGGGAGATTAGCGGTTCACATTATTGAGATGTCTAAGGGGACCTAGCTTCAGGCATGGTTTGATCTAGGGGCTCAGATGGTGTTGGAACCTGTTTTTTCTTGCTTCACTGAACCCTGATTTCCTGTGTTCATTTTTTACTCAGTTAGGATCTTCCTGTGAGGAAGCAAGTGTTTCCAGCAGTTGAAAATTCCAAGCTCATTATTGCAGATGTCCTGAGAATGCACTGGGTCGCCTTGGTCTGGCTTGGGATACTGCACAGTTCTCATTGGTTAGGCCGCATCATGGTCAGGGGAAGAAGTCAGCCCTGACCACCAGGTGGACAGGGTGGGGGTGGGGACTAGGATTTCCCTGTTACATGTGTCCAGATAGAGACACAGAACTCTTGTTTTAAATCTGTTCCAAATCTTGCACGGGAAAGCCTCACAGTAAGCAGTTATGTGTTGTGTCTGAGATGCCCAGCACGCTGGGTGGAATCTGGACAGCCCAGGATAGCCATCCAAAGACTGTCAGTAACTCTGGGGACAGGGTACAGACACTGGAAGAGGCTGCACAGGAGCTTCCGACTCACAGATGCTACAATACATAAGAGAGACAAAGCTACCCTTCAGTCTGGGGTCCCCCAAAGAATGCCCTGAAGTCCACCCTAGACTTGCAGATGGATGATCTGAGAGAGGAGCCCTGGGGTGATGTACTCAGGAAGGGCTGGCCATGTTTAAACGAGGTCCCTAAAGATGAAGGGAGGAAGTGTTCCTTCCCATCTGCCAGCAGAGACTGAGGCCTGCTTTAAGACCCTGCACTTCTCTGTGTAGACTGGCCTTGCTATGACTTCTGGGCCTGGACCCATTCTGTCTGGTTTGTATGAGCCCAAGCAGCTGGCCTTCCAGTGGCCTGTCCACTGCCTGGGAAGTCACCACATGGGGTCAGAGCTCCCCAACTCCACAGATAATTCAGTGGGAACCCCTCTTAGGTCAGGCATTCCAGAAGCAGAACCTGAGGTGAGGATTGTGTCTCTGGTTTCTTAAGGTTGTCCCGAGACAGTCACATGAAGGAAGGAAGAGGCAAAGGTGCCATTTCTGGGTGGGCTCTAGACTCTGGCTTGGTCCTGTAAGGACCTCTAGACTGTGACATCTCTCTAGAATTTGCCCAGACTCACCGTGGGCAGCAGCCTCCTGTGCCTTTCTCAGGCCACCCAGTTCCAAGCCTTCAGACCAGGTACCAAGGGTGGCTCCTGAGGGAACCTCACAGGGATGGATGCTGGGAGGCCTCAGAGAGTCCCATGTACCAAGCCCTCCAGGGTGGGGCTAGTCATCCTACCAAAGGCTCTCTCCAGGCCCTGCTGCAGATGTCAGCAGAGGTGTGAGAAGTTCCACGGAGGGGACCCCTGGATACTTTATGTGGTCTTTCTGTTGGCTGGGGCTGAACTGGCTGCATGTAGAACCTGCTCCTGCCTGTGGATAAGTTGGGGAACTCTTGCCCCTACTTTGGGTCTTTGGGGTTCTGATGGTGGCTCTGCTACTGGAAAGTTGTCTCTTTTTGAGGCCTATTTTTCTATCTGTACTCAGGTTCTCATCCAAGTCCACAAATAGACTGGTAGTGGGAGGGTCACAGAATCCATGTACGCAGTGCACCATTGTCCGGGGGTATCCCTAATGGGTCTCCCATTCTGCCTGGTCTGATGCCAGCCTGTGACAAGATGCTGTGTGGACCTGTGTTGCAGTCTCCCCTAGGTCACTCTGGTCCTCAGGGGCCTGGCCTACACAGAAGGATGTGGTCCTTCCCAGGTGCACCTCTTTTTCACTTCCCCTTGCAGATCTTCATGCAGCTCTTCACCTGCAAATGGGGTCATACTCGCTTATTGCTCTCTCTAGGTTACTAGGGTTAAGAGGTGATGGATGAAGCTACGGCTGTGGATCTCTTCTGTCCCTGAACCTAAGCAGCCTCCTTCCTTCTCTGCTGGCCACACAGCCTTTGCCAGACCCAGGCCACCAATGACATGGGACCCTGACATCCATACAAGGGCAACCAGTGACCTCTTGTAACCTAGGGTGTTCTTCTGTGTTTGGGTTGCCTAGAATGTGACAATGAAATCTGGTGTGTGGTGGTGACTACGCCCTCCTCTTTCTTCATGCGCTCCCAGTAATAGCTGAGCTGACATGCTCCGTTGGTCTCCTGCCACTTCTGGAATCCAGGTCCTGCTATATCTAATAGACCAGCAGTCAGTCCCTAGATTGCTAAGCAGGTGGGATCTTCAGGACCTCCAGGTGGCTGAGTGCATGGGAGCATTCTGCACTGTGTGGTAGCTGGAGACCCCATCACCTTGAGTTCATCACTCTTCCAGTTGACTCCTGTAAACCCCACTAGCCACACAGGTACTAGCCATACAGGTTTCCGGCACAGTGCCTTGCCTTTTCTCTGCCACTGGTGGTGTACATCAGGTGACCTGCAACTGGCACAGCCTCAGAGAGCCTTTTTGGTGCCATGTCTGTAACCTTGATGTATGGGAACATGTGGATAATTTTAGCAGAGGCACTCATGTTCCCTGGGCTCTTGGGTCACTTTTTTTTTCTTGGAGAAAATGTAGAGAATGTTTTCTCAGTCTGTAAACAGAGATCTGCGTGGGTTGCCCAGCACGTGCTTGGCCTCTTGTCAGGCCTGGTATAGTATTACAGATGGTGGTGAGTCCCAGAGAGAACTAAGGAAGGAAGTGGGTACATGCCTTGGGAGGGGCTGCATTTTAAAATAAATTTAATAGTAAATTAATAGTAAAACGCTGAAGGAGAGAAGGGCTTTCTAGAGAAAGAGCAAGCCAGAAAGAGGATGCTGTAGGTGCAGAGAGGCCCAAGTAGGTGATATTCTGAATAGCAAGGAGGGGTGTCTACCACGACTGCAGTGGACAGTGAATGGGGAGCAGTGGATGACACACCGCCGGTGGTGCCTGGATAAAGTAGTGGTGGGGAGCAAAGTACAGAGAATGATCTCTGTTGTCCTGGTGTCAGTGCTGGGACACACTGGGGATGTGACAGAGGTGAGAGTGTGTAGTGCCAGCCTGTGGCTGGAGGATGGAGCCTACAGTCTGTGCTGATGGATGGGAAGGAAGGAAAAGCTGTAGGAGAAGCCTCAGCTCACTCCCTGGTCTGACCTGGGCAGCAGTGGAACTGCTGTGTTTGAGCACAGGGAAGATGGGCTTGGAGAAGCTGTGGGTTGGTATGGAATGCATAGGCTTATGGTGAGACTGACAGAAGCCACATCTTTGTTAATAATAATAATGAATCTTAAAAAAATTAACATTTTAGTGTAAAGGCAGTGCATGATCAGAGAGTGGGGTGAGGGTAGTATCAGTTCTCACAGTACAGAACATGGAGACGGAGGACCAGGTGCTCCTGTCTGCTGGGTCACATGGGCAATTGCTACACTGCCCACTCATCCCATAGCAGCAAGGGCTCCAGACTGGGTCTCACATAGGCTCCCTGGCAGCCGGTCTCTCATGTTTGTTTGCCTCTGCATGATCCTCGTGCACCTGTGTGTCAGGTTGCGTAGGCTCTGGGATTCAGATCAGTACTCAGGCTGAACCACTTGATTTTCTGCCCAAATGGAGTGGGTGGGAAACTGAGGTATATGCCCCCCACTAGTACAAGGAGGTGTGAGACGACCCTCACGAAGGGCGGAGAGCCCTGGGTAGCCCAGCACAGATGGGCTGGGCTCACTGGCTTGTGGGGAAGCAAAAAGAATCTCTCTCTCTTTCTCTGTTTTTGTCACGAAGTCTTTCTATACAGCCCTGTCCATCCTGAAACTCACTATGCAGACCAGGCTGGCATCAAACTCATAGAGCTGTGCCTGCACTCGCTCCAGCTGCAGGGTGGTCAGAAGTGCTCAAGAGCCCTTGGCCACTCCTGTCATCAGGTCTCAGCCATGCAACAACAGGCCAGTGCCTGGGCAGGTGAGCAGTGTGACAGGCAGTGGCCTGGCAGTGTCAGTGGAACTTAGGAGGTGGGAAGGCAGCAGCAGCCTGACCGTGTGCCTTTTGGGACAGCACAGATGTCTGATCCCTGAAGACCTCAGAGAGGAGAGGACAGTGGAGTGACAGTGAAGGCTCCAGCCAGGAACTGAGGGGGACAGTCCTTGCTCCAGATACGAGCTCATTGCTTTATGCACAACTCATTTGCCTGTTCCAGCAGTTGGAGACACCGAAGAGCAGACCAAACCTCAGTATCCACAGGGCTCATGTTGGGACAGCATTAGGCTTCAGACCTGGCACTGTGGAGGGTTTAGCTAGAGAGGTACCAGACTCTGCATAGCACTAGACAGCTGTCACACTCAGCTTATGTTAGTTCCTATCATCACTGTGGCCTTGGTCTTATGGCGCTCGTACCCCCATGCCCCAGTGAGCTCCAGGGCTCTACTGTAGAAATGTCTCTGAACTTTGGCTAGGCCCATGCCCTCGCTGTTCTGGACAACCTCTCCTGCCCCAGGACTCCTGCTTCAAACCCTGGGATTCAACACAAGAAAGCATACACACTTTACCAGTCCTGTTGGTTTGGGCTTATTTTTCCCCTCAGCCTTCTTTTCTCCATCCATAGAAATCATATTCTAAATGTAGCTGCTGTTCTATGGGAAGAGCCTGGGGATGTTTGCCTTGCTCCGTGTTCCTTCTCTCCCTCCCCTCCTGTTCGAGTGAGCCTTGCCTAGGGGTGGGACTGCACCATGTGCTCTTCACATCCTACCTTGCTCAAAGCCTGCCTATTATTCTTCTCTGGGGTGGGACTGGAGACGGTAAAGTGGTGGACATCTGGCATTTTAATGACTGTGTCTGTTCAATGTGAAATACTCCTCAAAAGCCTCGAATATAACAAGGACTCACATCCGTGTTTTCACTGATCTCATTGCAAGGCCGAGGAGAGGAGGAGGGGAGAGAACGAGGATATTTAACATACTTCGCGACGTTTGCATGTTAGCCAGCTGCACACCTGTAGCTCCAGCTATTCAATAGCCAAGGCAGAGGGATCACAAGTTTAAGGCTAGCCTGGCAAGTGAGACTCTGTCTCAAAATAAAAAGTATAAATATAAAAAGAAGACTGAGGAGCTCAGTGGCAGAGTGCTTGCCTAGTATATAGAAGCCCTAGGTTCTATCTTCAGCACCCCAGTACTCCATTGGGTAGGAGAAGAATATTAAGAGGCTAAGGTAGGAACTGTCTTGAAGGAAGTTGTGCTGATAGTGGCATATGGATTCCATGGCACACAGATTCCACAGCTGCAGAGCGACAGCCTGGGCAGGAGACTTTGTTGATCTGAGCTATGACAGGCTGATGCCAGAAGTGTGCAAAGCCATCTCTGGGGATCGCTTGTGTCCTGTGGGGTCCTCCCAGATGTCTGATGTCCATCTCCCTAGCAGCAGACTAGGCTGCATGCTTAGCTGTGGGGGCCAGCTGGGGGCGCCGCAAGGAGCACTCTGATTACATCCTAGGCAGATAAAAATAGGAGCAATGCAAGGAATTTTAATCACTGCTCCGTGTCTTTGGAGCCACGGAGGCTGTTCCTTGTGAGCCTAGGCAGAAGGCCAGACCTGCCAGTGCCTCAGAGCTACCTCCCTCCTCTGAGCGGCACAGTTGGGCCAGCTGGGGAGACTGGAGGGGCCACGGGCAAGGGTAGCACAAGCAAGCCTCCCACGGCTCCTGAGCTTGGCCAGAATCTTGGATTCTAGTTGTAGTAGGCTGTCGCTTGGTCCTGGGTCCAAAAGAGTCAGGATGTTATAGCAAGGGACAAATTTAGCCTGAGTTGCTGTTGCAAGAGAAGAGATTAATGTGATGGCAATGGTCACCCTCCCAGGTTGTGATGCCTGGAGGAGAGGTAGGGGTAGTGTTCCTGGCACTAAAGTCTACCTAGAAGACATTTATTACATTTGTCCAACACCTGACGGATGTGTCCAGTTCATGGCCCACAAGTTGTAGGCACCCCAGGAAGCTATGAATGCAATTTAACACAAAATGGTAAACTTACCTAGAATGCCTAGTTTTTTGCAGGGTTTTTGTTAATATTGTGTTGAGATGTTTAAAAGTTGGACACATACATAATGAATGTGTCAGGTACTATTCCAAGACCAAGTTAGCCAGGTCCCATCATGTGGAGTTTGCTTTCAGAGATGGTGGTTCACGGTCTTGTGTTCATTGGCCTCTCTCTGTGACCTCCATTTGGGCTAAAGCAGTAGACTTTGGGAGCTGGAGCTGAGGCAAGACACAGCCAGAGAGGCAGGTGTCTCTCCCAGGTCCCGAGCAGACTGCTAGAGGAGCTGAGGACTCTCTGCCTTACGTTCTTGTCTACTTGAGGAGAGAAGGTGCCAGGCTTTGGGAGCAGCCTGCTGAGATCTTGGTTCTGATACTGTTCTGGGGCCCAATGGGCTTGTGTTCCTCTTACCCCTGGGGAGAGAGTGCTCCAGCTTCCCACAGAAAAGCAATCATCTGCTGATGGTGTTGGTGGCTAGATGCCCCAGGAGTCCTGTAACCAGGAGGTCATAGCCTCCTGGGCCTGGAGGATCCCAGCCTTCTCTGCCGTTTCTTCTATGTGATCTCTTGGACCCTTCTCTCCATCTGTCTGAACTCCAGGTCCCTCTTCTGTGAAGTGGGTCATCATCTGCGGTCTTGTGAAGTCAGGATTTCATTACCCGGGCGACACGTGGATGTGCAGCTGGCCCTCTGTGGCTGTGGGTTCTACGCCCACCCATTCATCCCGTAGAGGATGCACGTGGGAAAAACAACCTTTGTATTGAACAAGTACAGACCCTTTTCTTGGCTGTCATTCTCTAAACAGAGCAGTGTGACAGCTGCTTACACAGCTGCACTTGGAACTGAGAGCCATCCAGAGATGGCTTAGAGACTTCGAGGGAGGTATCGGGGGCTCCGCGGATACTGTGCTGCTTTATCTAAGCCCTCAGAGCCCTAGGATGTGGATGTCTTTGGAATCAGCCCTGATGGAGCCCAAGGGACCACTGTCCTCATCTCTGAGCACTCGAAGGATTCTCTCAAGGCCAGCTGTTTGACTGAGGTTCTGTGTCTCCTTCCCCTCCTAGTGAGTGGCCAGGGTATCCGTTCCATACACTCTCTGGCCTCTTGTGTGCCACACGGTCCCTTATACTGTCACTGTTTCCTAGGTGCACACCAGTGGCATCATATCCCCTGCATGGGTTCCCTTGCTTCTGCGTGGGCTATGCTCCGTGTGGCAAGCAGAGGAGTCCACCACCCCACAATGAAGACCCACACTATATATTTTGGTGGCATTGGGGAATCTCTTGGCCCTAGATGTCAGTGAACTTAAACGGGCTCTCAGAGGGGGTGGAGCTGCTGGGAACTAGGTGACTGATTATTAGGATGGACCATGAGGACATTTGAGAGCACACACGAGAGGGGGCTATGGCAGAAAAACAGGAGAGACTGAGATCGAGGTTCTTAACTTTGTATCAGATGTCACCTGGACATTTTGACCCCTTTTCCTTGCCTCCTCTTTGACATATTAAAAAAAAACTCCATTTTACAAAGTAGGAAAATGGGGCGGTCAAGTTTAGTGACACTTTTATTGCCACTCAGCTGTGGAGAGGGGCTGAGCCCAAGCTGGGCCCACCTGCGCACTGGAGCATGGACCTGCCTCTGACAGCAGAAAGTGCAGTGCGCTATTAGTGAGGCTGGGCTGTGTCTGCAGAGTTCATGGAAGGAAGAGTTTGCTACGCTTTCCTTCAGGGGCTAAGTAGGACAGGCTGCTTGGATCTGAGGGTTCTGGGGTGGCCTGGGCTGTGCCCCTCTTCCTGGAATGTCTCAGTCCTGTGCATTCCTGAGTCTACATGGTACCGAGTTCTGTGGGCACCAGGAGTTTGCTTTAAAAATGTGTGGCACCCACATCTGTTACCTCTTAGAGACCAGAAAGATTGACAGAGACCTGCTGGGGCCTTGCGTGGGGGAGACTGAGTTCAGGAGCATGAAGCCCCAACGACAAAGAGGAAAATCCCTAGCCTGCGCCAACACTCCCCAAGGCCCCACTTTGATGTGGTTTTCCGTCCCGGAGGCCTTATAAGGCAGTGTGCCTGTGCCTCTTAGCTCAGGACTGGGCGGGCTGCACACCAGTGACCGGAGAAGTTGCTCTTCCTGGGGCCCAGGGAGGGATAGAGGCTCCCAGGGGCAACAGAGGAACAGCACTGGGACTTTAATGGCTCATGTAGGCCACGTGTCCTGACAGAATACCAAGCCAGGCCTCTAGTCTTAGTCAGAACTTGGGAGTAAGTCTGAGGCCCACAGTCCTGGAAGCCAGAGGAGATGGGGCCTAGGCCCTGGGTCCTAGGAATTAGATAGTCCTTTGTCTAAGCCCCAGATTCAGGCCTCTTACAAGGAGGTGCAGTGGTAAGGGTCGGCCTCTCTCTGGCCTGAGCAAGTCACGAGACTGCTCCGCTTTGGTTTTCTCATCTATAGAGTGGATATAATAATAGCATACTCCACAGTGGTTGCCATGGGAGGACAGCTGAGGCTGGTCAGTTCCAGCCTTTCCAGCATGTACTGACAGTTTTTGTTGGTGAACACAGAGGAAGCAATGAACAGTCACTGCTGGTTGATCTTCCTTCCAGCATGGAGGCGAACACTCCCTTGCTCCTCAAAGTCACTCTGAAACTGCCCTGTGGGCCGTCTCTGTGGAGGGGGAGCCAAGGCACATGGGAGGCTGAACTGCACCGTTTAGACTTAGCTTGTGCAGTGAGCTGTGTCTGCCCCACCCATGACTGCCTGAGCCCAGTTCTGTGCCCTCTGTGCTGTAGGCCCCATGGGGCTCACTACAGCTATGAGGTCTGAGTACACAGTTTCCACAACACCTATCTGCCTTCCTGCAGGAGGAGGCTACAGGCTGTGGCCGTGTGGAATGAGCTTATGGCCAGGCTGGAGCCAGGACCAAGCCCAAACCATAGAGAAGGAGCTAGCTGTGTTCCTATGAGTCCCACTGAGTAGATTGGAACCCTTAGTCTCTGGGCCACCAGAGCTGATGGCCAGGCCCCGATTTATGAATTGTTTGTTTGAGATAAGGTGTAGCCCAGGCTAGCCTCAAACTTACAGCAGAAAGGGTTCCACTCCCTTCCTTTCTCCTTCCCTTCCAATCCCCCCACCTTTTTTGGTGCTGTGAGTAGAGCCCAGGGTCTTGCACAGGCTGGACATGCCGGACAAGCACTCCGAGTACTCTCACTGCTTGCGAGATAGGCAGGGCAGGACTGTTGTGATGGCCAGAGGAGGCTATTTGCCACATGGCAGCACTGCCTGCTGTGAAGGAAGTGTCCAGTGAGTGTGATCTGTCTCTCCATAGTGTAAGTTCACCCGAGTCCACATGCTAGGAGAGCCCAGAAGCCAGGGCATGATCCAGGGTCGGCTTCCCATGTTGCATTTCCTAGGTCTAGATACCATGAACAGTTTATGCCAAGACCCTGGAGTGGCCCAGGGAGCACTGCAGTGTGTTGTAGAGCATGTACTGTGTGTGAGCTCACCCTCTGCGGGTGTGCAGGACCCGTCCTTCGCAGTGCTGATGGTGGGTGTGCAGTATCAGCAGATAGCTTCCGTGGCTGCTCTGTTGGGGTGATATGGCAGTAGAAAGTCACAGGACCTCAAAGACTCGTCATTGCCAGCATCCTTGCTGTGGTGCTGTCAGGGCTACTGGGGTCATCGCCGAGCCCACTCTCTCCTAGAGGACCCAGCATGAAGGCCTTTGTCCCCTTCAAGCCTGCTGCTGCTCCTGTCACAGACACTGCCTGCTAGCCTTTCAGGGCTGAAGAGATGGCAGCATTCTTTGTCGCATGAAAGTGGGGCTTTAATTGGCTGCTGGGGTGTTCCCGCCATCTGATGATGCCACCTGTGTGTGTACCTTGCCTGTCACTGTCTCCAGACTCCCCATCAACTCTGACTCCGTTAACACAAACAGCCAGGTTACAAGCCTGGGAAATGTTCAGTGATTATGATAATTGGCAAGAAGGGGAGTGAAGAAAGCCACCGGGGTTTGAAGTAAATGGGACACGAGAGCAGGAACAATCACGTTTCAGCCACCTTGAAGGAGTGCCTAGAAAGGTCTAGGCTGCATGCACACAGAGAGCTGTTTGTCTCTAAAGTAAAAGTTGAGATTAGAAGCCACCCTGTGGCTCTATCCTGTGAGCACCCACTATATGTAGCATCCTTTGCTATGCTGTGTCAAGGCGGGCCTGGATGTTCTTTAAGCATCTGAAGTGCCTTGTTTGGGTGGTTGGTATTCTCTGCTAGTGTTGCCAAGGCAAAGGTTTTTGTGGTCACAATGAGGCATCGGTAGCAGCTGGTGTGTTTGGGCTTTTTCAGTGTTTGTCATTTGCTGAACTTTAGAGGCATCATCAGACCAACCATTGTTACATTAGGAGAGGGAATATGGCGTACCCCTCCCTGATCTCCTCTTTCTTCAAGAGGAGTGTTTTCCAAACTGGGCCCTTGGGATGTGTGCCCCACACTGCAAGATATAGCAGCAGAGATTCCTATGTTGATAACTGGTGAAGGCCCTGAGAAGTCTCACATTAAAAGGTCTTGTTTAACTTTATCTAAATAATCTTAGGTTTCAAAATTCCTGGCTGAGTACCAATAAATAGAGAAGCCATTTTGCAAGATACAGTCTAATCTTTCTGTATCTCTCGTCTGCTGGGGTGAGTCAGACATCTGGGGGTTTAGTCTCTCGACATCTCAGACTTTTCCTAGCCTGTAGGACAGCAAAATTCCCTTTGCCAATATGACAGTATGCAAGTGGCAGCTTGAAAAGGCTGCTAGGAAGGACCCCTGCCACATTGGTTCCAAACATCATCAGCTTATGGAGGGGACAGATCAGGCATGAGCCAAGGCCAGGCTAGTGGGAAAATGGGACCATGGGCAAGACGTGGAAGCCCCAGCGAGGATCGCTGGAGTCATGGCATACAAGCCCAGGGCATTAGCCAATGTGTTGGCACTACGTTTGGCCTTGAGGGCAATAGGGATTTACCAGAGAGCAGAGAGGGCCCCATGTTGTCTGGGGGAAGAATCTAGAATGAGTGCTTTCTGAGTCTGAAGTTGGCTAGACAGGGAGGGGCTGCGCAAGGGACACTGGTCTTACCTGGCATTCCAGGTCTCTAGGAGAGGTGGGTCCTATGGGTCCTGGGCAGTTTTTCCCAGGGTGCTGTACACTGAGAAGCCACTTGTGCTATCACATGACTAGGTCTTTCCAGTCAGGTTGGTACTTTGTGCTCAGTGTTACCTGTCCAGTCTAGCCAGGTGGATTCCTGCTGGGCCCCACTGTCTTGTAACCCATTGCTGTCTTCCCTAGGAGCTCGTGGGTGACATTTCCAGAGAGGCGCTTGGTGAGGAGAACGAGGGCGACTTCCAGCTAGAAGGTATGTGGGTCTTAGTAGCTCTGTCTGTGGTACTAGGGTGGGGGAAAGGCCCACAGAACCCAGAAAGGGTAGGCAGAGAATGTGAAACCCTTCCCAGTACCCAGGGTTATACCCATACCCTGTGCTCAGGAGCTACCAGGCTTCTGGCAGGCCATCGCAGGCCTTCCCGCCTGTGGTGCTATCAGTGATAATGAGTGAGTGTCCGTCTGGATTCTGCACATGACAGCTCTTTCCCCAAGTCCATCTTTGTGGTGCCCTAGCATAATCATACCCAGCCTGCCTCTGGCCTCTAGCGTCTCTCCTCTGGTCCCTTATGCAAGGCCCCTCCTTCCTCCAGTAGAAGTGCCATGCTGTTGAGCTAGTGACAGTGGCATGGACCCAGCCTCTAGCCTGCTGGGTTTTTTTTTGGCAATGCCTATGTCCCTATCTGTAAGAGTGAGAGCTAATGCCTGTTGCTGTGGACTGCCCACGTGGCTCAAATGACTTCCCATGACCATGGCAGGCAATAGCAGAGAAGGCTTCCCTCTGCCTGTTACTCCTTATGGGAAGAGCGCCTGGCCAGTGTTGAGCAGCCCAGGAGAGCAAGGACCCTGTCTGTTTGTTGAGACCCTTGGAAGAATCCTGGACCCATTGCCCACTTGAGGCTTTCTGGCTACTCATGTTGTAGTGGCCCAAGCCCGCCCTAGGGCAGGGATGTGGCTGTTCATGGAACACTGTCAAGGACAGAGGCCCCTGAGCCCCGACCACACAGCCATACACCTGCTGGATCTGGGGCTGTGGTATCCCTCTATGCTCCTGGCTAGGGGAGAAAACTGGTTCCTGAATGTCGTCTTTGTTTTTCTGTTGGCCAAGCTCATTGCCTCTTGGCTGCTAGAGAGCTGTTTAAGGGAGAAAAAGGGCCATGTGAGGCGTGAAGATGAAAAGGAGTCTCTGGCCATCCCCAGAGAGGAGGGCTTTGGCTCCTGGGTTGTTCTGTAAAGCTGCCCCTAATCCTGAGTCTTAGCCGCCTTAACTGGCCAGCTGGGAGCGAAGCAGGAGATTAAGGCTGGCTTGGTGTGCAGGGCTGTGAGCTCCTTTTGAACTTGGGAAAGAACAAAGTAAACATCAGAGGTTCCAAGATGACTGCAGGCCTGTGTGGCAGGGTGTGGAAAGGAGAGGGACCCTCCTTCTGGGGATCCAGCAGCAGCCTGGGACGTGAGGTGCAGCCCCTCATTTACTTCCGGCACCCGCATGGCCTCTCAGGCTTGTGCCCTGAGTACAAGTCAGTGCTGGCCTGGTAGGCAGGCCCATGATGCTTCCAAGGGTGGTCTGTCCATCTTGTGCTCCCCCTGATTTATGTATGTCTCCTATCCCCAGGATCTTTTCATTTTGTTTTGTTTTGTTTTTCGAGACAGGTTTCTCTGTAGCTTTGGAGCCTGTCCTGGAACTAGCTCTTGTATACTAGGCTGGTCTTGAACTCGCAGAGATCCGCCTACCTCTGCCTCCTGAGTGCTGGGATTAAAGGCGTGTGCCACCACTGCCCGGCTCCCCAGGATCTTCTTGTTGCCTTTCACCTGAAGCTGCCCCTACCCATCCCAGCCTGCTGGCTCACTTCTGTCTCTGAGCTCCAAGCAGTTTTTCTACCAACCCCAGTGCCCACTTGGCATCTGCTGTAGAAAATTAGTTTTGCCGAACCTGGCAGCCCATTGGTTCTTTACCACATTGTGAGGCTGTCAAGGTTGCTAAAGTCTGTGACCCCCAAAACAGAACCCACAGGAGCTTGGTATCTGGATAAAGATAAAGAGAAGCCTGGGTGATGGGGAGACACTGGGTACAAGGCGTTTGGTTAGGGATGCCAAATTGAAAACCCTGCTGGCCATCCAAGTAGAGGTGCTGAGGTGGTCAAGCCACCTGGCTGCTGGGGACTGGAGTTAAGGGACAATGTACTAGAAGGTACAGGTAAGGGCTTTTCAAGAGGCAGCTCCACTCACCCGTCCAGGGCAGGTCCTTCTACAAGGCTGGCTGACAGTGCCTGAAGTCTGAGGAGGCCTCTGGGGAGCAGCAGGCAGCCACCCTGGCTCCTCTTCCCCATAGGCTCAGCAGTCACTCTCTGGTCCCCAGCATCTCTAAGCTGTTTCCACGGAATGAACTTGATCTGGTGTCTTCCCATCTGCTCTCCGTGAAAGTACAGCATGGACAGTGGAGAGTCTGCCTCTGCTATGCCAGGGGGGTTTAGCTGTATCTCCAGGGACCGGGTTTGAAAGCTAATCTCCTTCATGGACTTACACATGGGGGAAGGGGTGACGGGCAGCATGGATGGACCATCGCAGCCTCTTACCACTCTCTTTGTACAGGGTCCCTGCCTGTACTTATGATGTCCCCTCAGTTCTATTCAGGCCTCAGAGCATGAAGACCAGACAGTACCTGCAGACAGTTGCCTGCTTTCCCCATTGCCTTTTCCTCTCAGTCACAAGCATCTCTAAAGTGGAGTCAGTGCTGGCATACTGATTCCAGCGGTGGCATGTAGGAGGGAGTATGCACATTTGGAGGGAAGCCAGGGAGCACTTGGGGCTCTGCTGGGCAGATCACTGCTGCTGGGAGGTGATAGTGGTTCCCTGAAAAGTAAGGGTTCACAGTGAAGCTCCTCAATCTAGAACTCTAGGCTCTTTGGGAAGCTCAACCAAACTTGCTTGAACTTGAAGCTTTTAAAATCAGAAATTCCCAGGATAGGATTGCATTAAAAGCTAAAAAGCTAAAAGCTGGACTTAGGAATGCAGACGGCACCACTGGCATGAGGAAATACAGACACACCCCTTCCTCTCTGTCCTCTGTCCCTCAAAGTCTGAGATGGGTTTTAGGGGGAGCATCAGGAACATCTATTCATGGAAGGGTAAGTTAGGGACACCCCCAGCTTCTTTCCCTTAGTTCCTAATGGTCCTGACAGAGAGAGGATCAGTTGGCCCAACGCTCCTCCTGTCCACATTTGAGCAATGACACAAAACTCCATCTGTAAGCTCTCCATCCTGTGAGTGTGGAGTGTGCAGTGCTATCTCAAGAAAGTCATGGCTTCTGAGTCACGGAATGCTGTGTAGAAACTCTCATTTTTCCTAACCAGGGAAGCTCCAGGTGTGTGAGATTTAGCTCTAGTTCTGTGGTGGGGGTAGGGGAAGACCGTCATGAGTGCACTTTTCTCTTCTCTTCTCTTCTCTTCTCTTCTCTTCTCTTCTCTTCTCTTCTCTTCTCTTCTCTTCTCTTCTCTTCTCTTCTCTTCTCTTCTCTTCTCTTCTCAATCTCTTTTCTGTACAGAGTCCTGGTCCAGTAGCCTGGCGGGGTGGGGGTGGGAGGGCTCAAACTCAGAATCCTGCCGTAGCCTCCCACTCCCAAGACAGGCATGTGCCACCTTGCCCAGCTTTCAGTTCTGCTCTTTAAGCTTCACTCCCAGTGTTATGAAATGCAAATGGTGACACTCCCTCATTGTGTTAGTAGGGACTTAATGAGACAGCATGTGTACCTGCCAACTTGACCAGCAGTGCCAGGCTGGCACATCTGTGCATCTCTAGAGCCCTTTCCCTCTTGAGGCCTGTGCCAGTCATCCAAGAAACCATTTGGCCTGGAATGCACACACGATCTTTCTCCTCACGACCGCAGATTTACCCTCCTAATTATTTTTGGCATAGGCTAATATTAAAATCCATGTGCGTTCCCCCTGACAGCTGCTGCTGGAGGCTTGGGGCCCAGAAACATCCTGGCAAGCCACCCTCAGAGCAGGGTATTTGTCACAGATATCTTTGTGTGGACAATCAGAGGGGGTCACGAGCACGGCAGGGCGCGTGTCCAAACTTCAGCACGGAAGCTCCAGCTTGTGCTCAGTCTTCTGCCTGAAAACGTGTTCTCTGTCCAGGTGCAGAGATGCGTGCCACACTCTTGATGGTCATCTCTGCTCTTTCCTTACTGGGGTTGGGTCTTTACTGCCTTGCTCATAACCTGCTTTCCAGTTTGTCACTTTTCCCTAAGCTTGCTGTTAACTGGGCTTTTGTGGACTGTGTTAAAATAAACTAGCACTGTCACCTGAGTTTGGATCTATGCCCATTCTTCAACCATCTCCTTCCACACCAAGCCTCCATGTTGCTCAAGCCAGGATGGACAGCACCTGTCTGTCCTTACCTGTGCCTTTGTATAGGGCACGGCACAGCTGGGCTCATGCACCAGCTCCTGTGGGCAGTACAGAGGCAGCAGCTACCAGGGACCAGCCTCCAGGAACTTAGTGTTCTGTCTGTGCAGATACAGAGCCTGCCGTGAGGTTGTCAGAGGGCCCCATATGGGACTCTGTAGAATGAATTGCCAGATTGAATGGAAGCAGACCACGCCCTGTCAGCTTCAGTGCATTTGTACCAATTAAAAGACAGCGCTCGGCGCTCCTCCTTCCATACCTGCCTGCCTTTTGCTTGAGAAATGTCAGAAGTAGTACACTGTGCATGTCTCTGGTGTCATGTGGACGACACTTCTGGAATTGAGCCTGCTTCTCAAAGCCTGTCTCCCAGCAACCCCAGATGACCCCTGTAACCCCACCACAGGGCAGGGGCCCTAGGTAAGCATGCCCCCGTGCAACTTAGGAGGGAGCTACTGCACAAGGAGGGCCCACTTGGTTTCCTAGCCCTCTTCGCCCCCCTGCTGTTTGGGTGGCGCCAGCTGTCAGTGCTCAGGCTGGGTGGGCTGTGCCAGGCTGCTCTCTGGGTCACTGCTGTTTGCCGGGGTAAACAGTCCCCAGAAAGTGATGGGGAACTCTACCAGCATGTGATCCCAGGGGTGCCTCCTGTTGGCCTTGGGGAAGGCCCTAATCACAGCTGCCACCTTTCCCTGGTTCCTAAGTCTCTTCCCTTTCTCTTCCTCCTCCTCCTTCCCTCTTTTAAACTGGGGGAGGGGAGGGAAAGAGGCTGTCTTTGATCTCAGTGGAGGAAAGAAGTCTGTTCTGTTCAGGCTTTTGGCTAACACAACAAACAGTGTTTAAAATTTAACTTTGCTTAATTAATTAGTAATTCTGTTTAATGCTGTCTGATCTCCCTCCAAAAGGTATTTTGAAGCTTGAGAAGGGAACTTCAAAGGGAGCCGGGTGAAGATGGTCAAGTAATGCATTTAATCTGGCAGTTGCTGGGGGTGGAGTGCAGCCAGGCTGGAGCTGATACGTAGAGAGAACGAACCATCATCTGCAGAATCAGCCAGCCAGCTCTGGTGGCCATGGCCTCCATGTGAGAAGGACAGAAAGCAGCTTCCAAAGAGAAGGTGCCCCAGAAACAGCCCCCATGTCCTTCTGGGCTGAGAAGCAATTTTAAGAAAGTAGAAATGTCATTTGTTTTTCTCTTCTGTGGCCACAATGAATGATTGAGCATGTTGGGTACCTCACAGGGTTTCCAGTTGGCCAAACAGTAAGTCACAGGTAACTCTGGGTTGTGTCCTGTTTAACAAGCATATGCCCTGGAAGATACGGAGAACCGCTTTCACCTAAAACAGTAATACCCAAAGTTCCAGAGAGGACCAGACAGTTCCTATCTTAAACTGTGTGGCGCATGAGGACTCTTAGGATGACGTGACTCAGCTCTCGTGTGTGCAGCAGAAGCAGTCAGACTAGTGAGTGTGGTCTATCTCATTAAGCTTTGCCTAGAAAGCCAGGCTGCAGGCCCAGTGGCTCACAAGGCACAGTTGGCACCCTGCTCCATATCATCCAAACATTCTGTTTTTGCCCACCTTTTCCTGCTGCATTGACAGTGTGCCCCACTGTGACTCTCCCTGACAGTAGGAATATGCTCAGAGTGCCTCTGAAAGATGTGTCTGAGGCTGGAGGCCACTTAAGCAGGAGCATGAAGCGGAGAGAGGCCTTGGGTACTAGAGTCCTTTTTGGCAGCTTAGTATCGTCCCTGTGTATGTGACTTGGGTGGCCTGCAGTGAGCAGAGTTTGCTGCTGCCTGACCCTCGTGCCAGTGGCCATAGCCAAGTAGAGACGCTCTGATTAGCTACCTGGGCACAATACCGTTTGCCTTGGTTTGGTTTCAGAGGGGTCATCTGTGAATCCCATGCCAGTTGTTGGAATCCTAGCCCCTCCCTCTGACCCTGGGCCTGCATGGTTGTCTGTGGGTTCTCTGCCTCCTTTTCAGGGGACAATAGAGGTGAGAGGTCTTCTTTGGTAGGGCACAGAGTGTGGAAGAGTCTTACTGGCCTCACAACCCTGGGGCAGCATGTCTCCCAGGCCTGCTGTTCATTTCTGCCCGGCCCAGGCTGGAAGGCTCTGCATGCTCACTGACATGACCACCCGGGGCTACCCTGGAGGCTTGTTGGGCTAGGACAGCATGAGGGACCTGCCGGGGAAGGGAGGGCATCCTAAGCCACTCTGGTCTCTAGGGAGGACACATGAGGATAAAAGGGGGTGCTTTCCACTCCAGATGGGGGAAAAGGAAGGGGCAGGGAGGTCCCAAAGGAAGACATGCTTTCTAGCATGGCAGCAAGGGCACTCCAGAGAGAACAGAACAGCGGTTCCTTGTCTTTGGGCTTATCAAGTGGAACATGAAAGGCGACATTGAACCTGGAGGTGCTTGTCTGATAACTTCCCTTTGAACTTGAAGTCGGGTTTCGATAAGCCTGGCCAGCTCGCATCAGCGGGACCTCTGCAGAGCCAGGCAGTGGCTTTGAAGATGTAACTTGGCTTTGTTTTGCTTTCTGCTTCCTCTTCTCTCTCTGGGAGGGGGAGGAGCAGGGTTCTGCAGGCTGTGAAGTCTCTATAGTTCCTGCAAAGGGGCAGGTTGGGGCAAAGGAGACAGTTCGGACCTGAGCTACCAGCTAGGACTAGGCACAGTCAGTGCTTACTGAGCGCCTACTGTGGTGTCTGACCAATAGTCTCCTCACAGTTCTCTCCTGGAACTTGCTTGAGGATGCTGTCTGCTGAGGACCAGCATCCCTGGATCACCTGGCAGGGTGAGGAGACACCACCCTTCCCCCACTGTGCAGACTTTCTTAAAGCTGCCTGGGTCGGAAAAGCAGGAGCGCCAAATGCCACTGTCACCTGTGGTGCTCCTGCACAGCCCAGCTGTGCCTGCTGGAGATGTTGGTAGCACCTGAAGCTAAGGCTCAGCAGAGCTCCCTACTTCAAGGGGTAGCAAGAGGGCCACCTGTCCCGGAGCCTGAATGGCATGGCCATACTGTGTGCCCTGTCTGGACTCATGATAGCATCTGTGGCCCAGTGGGCACTGGATAGATTGAGTAGCTGCTTCTTGACTGTCTGAGTCCCTGGTGAGTCTCCAGCCTGGGCTTCCTGGATTCAGGGTCCCCTGGAGGAGGATGTCTGACCAGTAAGATCAGGATGGGACTATTAAGGATGGAATCCAAAGTATTGGGCCAGTGGCCTGCCTGGCACACAGTAAGCATGCTGGGCCCCTGGAGCCTTCTGAGGAGGTGGCCATTCTAGTTTTGTGCTCCTTTGGCTTTACTCGGCAGTAACAGACCATTTCCACAGTTAGCAATTGTGATGGCATTAGAGAGTTGTTGGCTCTCGGGACACTAATGGCTGGAGGCCCCTGTGGATATTGGCAGGGAGAGAGAAAAGAGAGGTTCCCAGGGGACAGAATCACTGCTACAGGCCAGTTTGTAGTTGGCTGTGGTGTCTGAGAGCCTGGAGTATTCTTGTGCTGTGGTTTTCCTATCTGGTAAATGGAGCTAATAACAGTAACTGCCTTACAAGGTCCCAGTGAAGATAGAGTCAATGAATAACCAGTGCTTAGGGCGGTGGGGCCCCATTACTATGAGAGTCTGTCGCCCATGCGTTGATTGCCGGTTCCGTGGTACCATGTGGACTGCTGCAAATAGATACCAGGAAGAGAGCCCTGACTTGGAAAGTATGAACAAAGCAAGGGTTGTGTGCCCCTCCCCCATTGCACCCTCTCTCACTGTTGCTCTTAGGTGCTCATTGCAACACAGGGATATGTGAATTGAGTGGGGTGAGGGCAGAGCCCCAATTTCCTGACCTATGCCTCATTTTGCCATGATCATGGCATCCCCAAAAGGTTCAACTGGAACTATTGGCCTAGCTGAGCCATCTTGGCTGCCCTCGGACAACCTAGCCTTCTTAGGTCAGGAGCCGTACTCAGTTTGTTCCCCTTCAAAGTAGTGCAGCAAAGTCACTGTATCAGGACACTGGGGAACTCTGGGAGGAAAAAGATGGGAGCATCTTCTAGAAAAGTAAACTGAAGCCCCCTGTGTCACATGGAAAGGGTCAGAGGACTCTTTTGGGACGTTCGGTTACGTGGTGAAACCTGTAGCCTGGGTTCAGGATCTAGGGGGATGGTGTTGCCAGGCTGGCACCTCTTAGACACAGAAAAATGGTGCCAGTGGGCCACCCCCTCTCTGCTCCTGAGAGTCAGACACACAGAAGACCATGCCCTTTTGCAGACAGAAGGACCCCAGGTGATCAGAGGCCAAGGGCAAGGGTCAGAGTGAGTGCAGTCCCTGAAGAGGCCATTGTGTGGTACACGATGTCCTTCACCACATATCCATATACCCTTCTTCAAACTGTGTTAACTCAGTTCCCATCCCTCTGTCCTGCCCACTGTTAGCATCTTTGAGGATTCCACAGTGTCAGTATAGGAAGCAGTGAATACAGAAGGCTAAGGTCCCACACCTTGTCCAGTCCCCTAAACACCTTTCCAGGCCCAGCCCTGCTAAGTGGCTGGTTGTCTTTACCTGGTACTCAATCTGCAGGCTGCTTATCCAGGCTGTAAAGTTGGGACGGAGTAGGAGTCTGAGAGGCTACAGGGAAACCTGAGTTACTGGTGTCGCTACACCACAGAGGCGTTCTCTGGGGCAGCCTGTGGCATCATCAGGGCCAAAGAATCAAAGGACATGGAACACAGCCAAGAGGCAGTGCAGGAGGGGCCTGGCACTCTTGCCCTGAGGACAGGGCATAGCCACCCTGATCTTGATTTTCCTCCTCTTTCCCTCTGCCTCCCCACAGTGGCCCTGCCGCCTGAGAAGACCGACAGCCTGGGCAGTGGAGATGAGAAGAGAATGGAGAAAGTGAATGAACCTGGTCCCGGCTCTAAGAAGCAACTGAAGTTTGAAGTAAGTTTGCTTTGGAGGGTTGTGAGTCATGGTGGTGCTCTAGAAGGGGTAAACTGAGGCCTATCCTAAAAGGGGGGACCTCTTAACTCTTATGTGGATAGTTGCTTCTGTGGGAGATCCTTCCTGCTGCCTCTGGGCCCTAGTATCTCAGTGATGGCCTCCTCACGTGGCTGGTGGCTAGTACACAATAACAGGACCCTACGACAAGGCGGGGTTGTACATGGAAGGCAGGGCTCTGGCCCTTGGGCCTGTTGCCTTCTTAAAGGAGCCTCAGATTCTTCAAGCCTTCCATTTCACCCCCAGAGGTTGACCTGAGACATATGGGGCCTCCTCTGGTATGGAGGAATCCAAGACTGGAGGCCCTGGGCAGGGCCCCAATTCTGTCTGGACTTCAGTTTCTAAACCACATGGACAACATAAAGGATAGGCCCTTGCACGATATAGCCCATCCTCCTGCCCTTCTCTGACCCCAGCAGTGCCGCAGAATGGGCAGCTGAGTTCCAGGCACAGAGCAAGAGCTCATATTGAGGCTGAGATCGGTGGAGGCTGCTGGCATCCCTCACCTCAACACTTCACGGCTTCCCTGCCCCTCCCTTCCTGAGACCACAGGGCACAGCTCTACTGTTGGCACAAAGCTGTGGGGTTAGTGAGGATCTGCGGAGTTCTGGAAGCTTTCGGTGCTCCCTCCCCACAGTGGGTTCCTTGCTCGGAATACTGGGGCCCCTTCTTTACCCTAGGGCTCATGGAGCCCCATTGCTCACCAGGAGACCAACAATGAAATGGCTACGGCTTCTGGTTTCTGCCCTTGCTGACCAAGCAGTGCGTTCAAGGTGACATGCTAGTCACTCTGACAAGTGGCATAGCTAGCGAACCAGTGTGGTACCTATGTGCTGCTGTGTATGTGTGCCATGTGTTGTGTCACATCAGGTACTTCCTCAGGACTAGAATGGGCACTTGGCAGGTGTCCGATTAGCATGTCGTGGATGATGGAAGGCCGGCTTTGGACTCGGCATGACCCACTTGAGAACCAGAGAGGGAATCCAGCTTCAAGCAGCAGCAGCTGCAAGTAGAACACCTTGCCTGCCACGCACACTCCAGGTAGCAGGCATTTCCCCTATGGTGAGGCCACACACACTCCAGGTAGCAGGCATTTCCTCTATGGTGAGGCCATGCACACTCCAGTTAGCAGGCATTTC
>PVIU01016974.1:0-43288 GCA_004026605.1 Ondatra zibethicus
GGATTCGTCCACCCATTGAGATGGTGTGCCCGATCTAGTGGGAGCTCACCAAGGCCAGCTGGACTGGGACAGAATGAGCATGTGATCGAAACAGACTCTCTGAATATGACTGACAATGGGGACTGACTGAGAAGCCAATGATAATGGCACTGGGATTTGATTCTACTGCATGTACTGGCTTTTTGGGATCCTAGTCAGTTTGGATTCACACCTTCCTAGGCCTGGATGGAGGCGAGAAGGCCTTGGTCTTCCCACAGGGCAGGGTAACCTGCCCTCTCTAAGGACTGGAGGGGAAAAAGGGAGGGGGAGTGGGGGAGCAGGAGGGAAATGGGAGGAGCAGAGGAGGTGGAAATTTTGAATGGTACTATTTATAATGCAATAATAAAAAAATTAAATGTGAAAAACAAACAAACAAACTAAAAAATCCTAGGACCAGATGGCTTCAGCTCAGAATTCTACAAGATTGTCAAAGAAGAATTAATACCAATACTCCTCAAATTATTCCACACAATAGAGACAGAAGGAACATTGTCAAACCCTTTTTATGTAGCTATAATTAACCCTGATACCCAAACCACAGATAAACATTACTAAGAAAATAATTACAGACAATCTCACTCATGAATATTGATGCAAAAATACCAAACAAAATACTGGCAAATCAAATCCAAGAACACATTTGAACAATCATCCACCATGATCAAGTCGGCTTCATCCCAGAGATGCAGGGATGGTTCAACATATGAAAATCTGTGAGCGTAATCCACAATATAAACAAACTGAAAACTAAAAACCACACAATCATCTCATTAGATGCTGACAAAGCTTTTGTGAAAATACAACATCCGTTCAGGATAAAGGTCTTGGAAAGAGCAGGGATACAAGGAACATACCTAAACATAATAAAAGCAATGTACAGCAAGCCAACAGCCAGCATCAAAATAAATGGAGAGAAACTCACAGCAATCCCACTGAAATCAGGAACATAACAAGGTTGTCCACTCTCTTCATATCTATTCAATATAGTTCTTGAGGTCCTAGCTAGAGCAATAAGACACCAAAAGTAGATCAAGGGGATACAAATCAGAAAGAAGAAGTCAAACTCTCACTATTTGTTGATGATATGATAGTTTACATAAGTGAACCCCAAAATTCTACCAAGGAACTTTAACAACTCATAAACACTTTCAGTAATGTAGCCAAATACAACATTAACTAAAAAAAAAAATAAGTAGTCCTCTTGTACACAGATGCTAAATGGGCTGAGAAAGAAATCAGAGAAACATCACCCTTCACAATAGCCACAAATAGCATAAAACAACTCTAACCATACAAGTGGAAGACTTGTATGACAAGAATATTAATCTCTGAAGAAAGAAATTGAAGAAGACACCAGAAAGTGGAAAGATCTCCCATGCTCTTGGGTAGGTAGAATTAACATAGTAAATATGCCAATCTTACCAAAAGCAATCTACAGATTTAATGCAATGCCCATCATAATCCCAGAAAATTCTTCACAGACCTCAAAAGAACAGTACTCAACTTCATATGGAAAAGCAAAAAACTCAGGATAGCCAAAGCAATCCTGTGCAATAAAAAAAAATTCTGGAGGCATCACAATCCCTTACTCAAACTCTACTACAAAGCTACAGTAGTGAAAACAGCCTGGTATTGGCATAAAAAGAGACAGGAGGGCCAATGGAACCAAATTGAATACCTGGATATTAATCCACAAACCTTAGAACACCTGATATTTGACAAAGAAGCAAATAATATCAAATGGAAAAAAGAAAGCATATTTAATAAATGATGCTGGCATGACTGGATATCAACATGAAGAACAATGAAAATAGATCCATATCTATCACCATCCACAAAACTCAAGTCCAAATGGATCAAAGACCTCAACATAATGCCAGCCACACTGAACCTCATAGAAGAGAAAGTGGGAAGTACACTTGAACGCATTGGCACAGGAGACCACTTCCTAATTAGAACCCCAGCAGCACAGATACTAAGAGAAACAATTAATAAATGGGACCTCCTGAAACTGAAAAGCTTCTGTAAAGCAAAGGACACAGTCAATAAAACAAAACGATGGGAAGAGATCTTCACTAGCCCCACATCAGACAGAGGTCTGATCTCCAAAATATACAAAGAACTTAAGAAATTGGTCATCAAAATAAACAAATAATCCAATAAAAATATGGAATACAGACCTAAACAGAGAACTCTCAACAGAGGACTGTAAAATGGAGAGGGTTGAAGGGGAGAGGAGAGGCAGGGAGGAGAGCTTAGAAAAATGTAGAGCTCAATAAAAATCAATAAAAAATAAAATATGGAACTTTTATTATTTTGTGTTCTCTCTAACATTAAGAACCACAATCACTAGCTTCAATAAATATATAGTCAAATCATAGCATCAAAAATATTAATGCATTAATTACTTTTTCTGTTACTTTCACCACAAATCTGACAAAAGCAGCTTAAAGGATTAATGTTTTCATTTGGTTCTTGGTTTGATGGGAAAAGTCTACCATGGTGGGTAAAGCATGATGGTAGGGATTGTCTTTCCTCTCCAGCTAAATCTCTGTAGAGAAAGTCTCACAGAAAATCCAAAGGTATGCTTCAAGATCACCTAATGATTTCCTAATCTAATCTAATGTAGTTACTAATCAAAACTAATTATTAAGGCTTTTATTTTATGTGACAAGCCTCTCCACTAATGCAATAATACAAATCAGAGCAAATTAAACCAAATTTAAAAAAAAAAACAGGTTTAATGGATGCCAGTGCTCCCAGATGGCCCTCTGGGAAAACACAGAGAGGGGGATGGAGAACTGGGTAGATCATGTGTTTGTTCTCTGGGGTCTAGTTTAAATAGCCTGTGGGAGTGATCTTGACCCTCTCTGGAAAGGGGTCACTGTTTAGCAAACTTTTTCAGAGGTGGAGTCTGAACTTTGGCAACTCCAAGGGGAGGGGCTTGAAATGGAGCTTTCCACCCAACATCCCATAATGAATGCCAGGAGCTGGGGTGAAGCCCCACTCCAACATTCCAGACTCTTTGGCTAAGGATGTTAGGTGCTGAATTGATGCTTCCAACTAATCACTAATCATATTTAATATTTATAAAATAAAATATGTGAGGGTAGAATCAAAATTTTAACCTTCAACTTTATTAGTACTGTTGTTACAAAACTTTTTCTGGGGAGATTCAACACACACACAGTCAACTCACCCCTGACAGAGATCCACGACAGACCAAAGTATGGATACCACCCAAGTCCAACTTGTTGAACAAATCTGTTTTATTTGGAGTTACTTACAAGAATATGGGTAAAGGATCATTTACAGGAGCAGAAACAACTTCAGGACAGTAAAAGCTGCATCAGCAAAACTCATCCCAGCATGTGTGACATCGTATAAAAGCTGGAAACCTACAGCACACTACATAGTATTCAAGAAGCTCAACAGGTCCTTTATCAGTGACTCAGTTGGTACAAATCCCTTCCAGGCACTTCAGTGGGTTTCTGCTTCTTCCATGCAGCTTATCTGTCCTTTGAGTTTTCACTATAGCTCGGTTTATCTGAATCTTCTTTGTAGCTCAGTTTTGTATCACAGACTCTCCACTTTTATTGTTTACTCTGGCAGATATGGGCCTAGTGAATCTGGTCAGTTTCAGGGACTTCCTGAAGCTATTTTATGCTGTTTACCTTCTTGCTTAAGGAGCTTCTCTGTAGAGTGTAATGTTTCAACCACTAAGTGAAATGTTACACTGCAAACACAGCCTAACAATTTCACTTAATCAAAGATTACATATTCTCATAGTTAGGTTTACAAAGTAAAGACAAACAGAAAAAGGTAATTTAATACATCATTCTGGTATTAGGCAAGTTATTTCCAAATGCTTATGATAAAATTATGTAAACCAAAAGAACTAATCAGTATGAGAGAAGGGAGATATAAGACTGAATAATTTAATTGGATTTTTGTTGAAGTAAAAATGATAGACTAAACAATAAACAGGAAAATGTGACAGTTATCTGAGTAGAATAGAAATAATAGTTGATCAGGGACACAGACACTGGGATTTCAAATCCCATTTTACCACTGACACACTTGATATCATTTGAAAAATTATAAACTGCCTGATTTTTACCTTTCCCAAAAGAAAACAGAGAACATATAAAGTAATATCAATTTTGCATATAATAGGACAATTCTGAGATACAGTCAAACACATTATTACAAAGAACTTCAAAAAATAAAATAATAACTAGTAATATAATAATACAGTTTTATAGCCAAATAAGATTTAAATTTCAATGGTAATATGAGTACATTTTAAAGAGATCCTCCAGGAACAGAACAAGACACTCCATATAACATTTTATGGCTTCCTCCTAGCCATATCAATAGATCACTCTAGTTGATGTGGGTGTATTAGAAGGAATAGTGCAAACATTCAAGTGTAATTCATCAAATGCCATGGAGGCAAGTTTTAGTAAACCCTTCTCTGAACTTAGAATTTTGCCCAATTCAGCCTCATTTCTACACATAAATCCAAGGGCTATATGGGCTATGCAAAGACTACAGTATATATCAATTTTTAGCAGTAGGACTCTGAGAAATTTAAGCAGACATAGAAAATGATGAGAGAAATAAAGTACTGAATTGAAAGGAGTCTATTTAGTGACATGTAGGGAACTCCATGACAAAAAAAAAATAGATCAGAAAGTAGTGGATAATTATAATCAGAATTGAGATATAAACAAGTCATAAATGTAGGACTAAAGCAAAATATAATGTCCTTGAATACTACTCACTAGAACAAAACCCAGTGAAATTTTCAACAGATGGTAAAAAAAATAATCAGAGAAAGTACTTCTTAGAACACGCTTTGGCAGCTACGGCTACATAGCAAAAACACTTTTTAGCTCAAGATTTAGAGAATAGCGCTATTTAATTTCGTATCTGGCAATATTGACAATTTATAAGTAGCTGGTTGCAGTTATTCAGTGTAAATAACTCACTAGTATGAGACTTATACTCCAAACTTAAAAGACAACAGGGGCTGGGGAGGAACTGCTGCCATGAAGTATTTATAATTTGTGTTTATATAAATCAGGATTCCTAGTAGGAAACATAAATCATTCTAGTTATTTTAAGAAAAGGGAAGGTTTAAATCAGAATCACAAGTTTTTAAGAAGTGATTTGAGGTTCCAGAAGAGCAGGAATCACAGACCATTATTGAAACACTTCAATTTTTTTAAAAAAAACGTATGCTATGATGGGGAGAACCCAAGGGCTAGGGTGCTGCCTCTGTCCATCCAAAGTTAGCTATTTCATTTTGAAATCCTGATTTTTATGCTGTATTCTTTTCTTTACACTCTTGGCTTTATGGCTTATGCAGACCAGAAGCAACAACTTCAAAAATGTAGCCTCTGCCTGAAGTCTGGTTTCTATAGTTTCCAATGGAGCAGAGCTAATTCATATTTAGGCTGCTCCCTGAAATGAAGACGGAGAATGTGCATCTTTAGTTTCTAGTACTTGCATAACAGAATTATATAGGAAAAAAAATCCAAAAATAAATGAGTAATTCCAATCACTCATATCCAGTATGGCATTGCTGTTTTCTAAATTAATTATAGAGAGAAAAACATATCCTAAATGAGAAATCAAAGTGTTGTGTTAAGACACTTTTAGGTTGCCACTTTATGCAGGAAGAGAAGGAAGTGGCTATGGATGGAATGGACGGAGGAGTAACCTGAATACCACCACACAAATATCACTGCTGTGGCCTAGCTATTATGTGGCATATGAGTTGAAGGATAGACTTCTTTAATTATTTAACTTTTTTTTTTTTTGGTTTTTTGAGACAGGGTTTCTCTGTAGTTTTGGAGCCTGTCCTGGAACTAGCTCTTGTAAACCAGGCTGGCCGCGAACTCACAAAGATCTGCCTGCCTCTGCCTCTGCCTCCCAAGTACTGGGATTAAAGACATGCGCCAACACCCCCCAGCTCAATTATTTAACTTTTAACTGTGAAAATCTATGACTGTTGTTATGTTTTAAATGTTTGTTTGTTAAGACTGTTAACTTTATTAGCAGAGATGGCCACAGCTAACAAGAATGGAGCTAAGTAACAAATTTTAGCCCTTTAACATTTTAGCCCTAAAGGAAATGAAATTCTAAGTATTCTTTTGACATAGTATTGAATCAGCTCATCTATTTTGTAGCACTGGGCGTTGTTCGGTCATCAAATGCCTCAAAAATTTGTATTATAAGAATCAATATTGAGAATGAACATAGTCACATAATATAAAACACACACACATATACATATATATACAGACACATGCATTCACATGCACATACCCACATACAAACACACTCTTATACACAAATTAAAAATAATAAAAATAAAGCAGAAAAATGAAAAATATAATGGGAAATTGTAAATTATGGATAAAAATTTAAGTCATTTAAATTATCTATAGCATAGTTTATGTGAGCAAGTTTTGGTTTAAAAGTCTCATTTCTAAAGAAATCACTGAGATACTTGCATATTTCATTCTTGTGGGAGAAAAAGCTACTTTGCTCAAGTGGATTTTTGAATTTTATTTTATATAGCCCATTTATTTTAATCTTGTGTGAACAGCTCAATGCTATGGAGTTAATTATATTTAAGAGAAAAAGAATTAGTGTGATATAGACTTTGCCATAAACCAATATCGAGTTTATATTTTTCAAAGTTAATATTATAAATTCCAATATAAATGATAAGGAAAATGGATAAAACTTACTTTCTTATCCAATTAATCAAAATGAAAGGGTATCCATCTATCCATTAATCTGAAATGTATTTAGGGAACTATTGAATTACAACCTACGCTAAATATTTAAGAAATAAAAATGAGCATTAGATACTATTCTAGTAAGTTAAGTTCACAGCTAAGTATGGAAATGAAGAAAAATGAATATTCATTTTGATGATAACGCTGATGTTTCAGGATCATTCTGTTATGATGCAGACTCGTTAGCTTCATTATCTAGGAAGCATGTTAGGGGAAGTTCTTTGGTACAGCACTACTGGAAGGGATAAAAGAGGAGTTAGGCATAGAGAAGGGCTATCTTGCCCTCATCTTAACAATGCCGACAACAGATTCCATAGAGAGCGTTGAGACAGCACTTTAGGATGTCCCAAATTGAGATAAGGAGACTCACCTTTGGGTGAAATAGCTCTTTGCAGACAAGTTGAAATGATCAGAGTGCCGTTAGTTGCAGCACGCTCAGAAGCTGGAGACGTTAAACCCTTTGGAGCTGGAGTAGAATTTGAGCAACAAGCATGGTACCTACAAATGATATGGATGGGTAAAAAAGGAGTTAGCCAAAGGAAGTAAACTGTGTGGTATATGTGATACAAGTTGTTAAGTCCTGCTGCAAAGGTATTAGAAATGACATGTGAACCATGCTTCAGGTTATTCCATGTAACAGGCTTTGTAAAGCAATGACGGTGAATGAAAAAAGCATAACTGAGAAAGGGAAAATTTTATCTGTGTGGAAATTATAGTAAATATTTAGGAGTGGGAAAGTAAGGCCGAAGGAAGGTATTGAGGGACAATTACTGAAAAAAAGCATTAAAAAGGAGGAGAAATAAAGATTTTCTCCTATAAAGAAATCTACAATGGCAAGGGCTGCAAAAGGGGGAATTGATACTACTGTATTTGAAGTTGCTAATTGCACAGTTACAACAAAGCACTAAAATGGTGGTTCAGACAGAAAGGGAGAAATTGCAATGAGACAAAACTATTTCCAAGGGGGCAGGGAGTCTAACAAGAAACAAATTAGCCTTGTGGTACTCATTTACACAAATACAATATCATCCAGGCATTGGAACACTAGTAAATTCAAGTGGAAGTTTTAGAGGAACAAATATCTGCCATTATAGAGCAAGAAGATGGATTTGAAGGATAACCAGGTGTGTGTGTCCAGCAGCCTTGGGAAATAACAACTACCTTCTGGATTACAAATGCTTCTCCCCCAATGACCAGTGAACTGTCTAACAAACCCTCACAGCACAGGACACAAGAAAGTTTGATACAGTGGCACAACACTTAATCAGCAGAAAACCAGTTGGTTATATAAGCAATACTACACAAGAAGCTATTTTGTAGAGTGCAGAAGGATGCTTAAAAGAAATGAAAAATCCAAGAAAAAATGGGCTTTGAAAGAAGACACAAATATGAGTTACCATATGGTGACAAAGAGATATTGAATCATTCAATAAACATTTATAGGGTAGGCTTAGGTTGACAGAACTAAGAGACAAGTTCAGAAAAAGAATTTCTATTCCAGTTCTTTTAAAATATAAAAGCAGCCTTACTGGTGAAATGTATCCTTCTACGTGAATCTTTGGCTAATACCCATTCAGAGTAGCTGGGGAAACTTCTACCTCATACTAGTTCTCTGGCAGATCTAGTAGGTTAATTCTCTAAAGCAGTGGTTCTCAACCAATGAGTAGAGATCCCTCTGGGAGTTGAATGATCATTTCACAGGAATCACATATCAGATATCCTGCATATCAAATATTTACATTTACATTATGATTCATAAGAGTAGCAAAATTACAGTTATGAATTAGCAGGAAAAATAATTTTATGGTTGGGGGTACCACAACAGTAGGAATAGTATTAAAGGGTTGCAGCATTAGGCGGGATGAGAACTACTGTCCTAGAGAAAGGCACAAACACTATATAGGTCTTAGAAGGAAAGCATAGCATATCTGGGAGATGACAATACAGATTTCATAGATATAATCCTAATGGGTCTAAGTACTATTGTGGGTTCACCATGGAACTGGGTACTAGAACATTAGGCTGAACAAGAAAAAAGGATCTCTGTACTAACAGATATTACTTTCTCAGTTAAGAAATGCTAATGGGAAACCAAAAAAACAAAATTTTACAAAAGGTAAGCATCGTTTAAATAAGTTAAGTGAAGGCCATTAAATGTAAAAAGTGAATGGGAAGACAGGGCATACCAGCTAGGGAAGCAGGTAGATTAGCTGTGGATCTTGTCCTCTTCATCATCTCCTCCAAATCCAATCAATCCCCAAGTCTTATCTCTAGTCCTGTAGTAGACCACTTGCTGTGACCCCTCTTCCTCTTTGCCCCAGTGTTCAGCCAATCACAGAGATCTTCTTCCCACTCACCCTGCTTCCAGGCCCCAACTCCAGCCGGCATGCCTTTGCAACCTGTGAGCCAAGTCTGCCAGAGGGGAAAGACCAGCATAGCAGGTTGGCAAGCTTGAAGTATCCACTCTTCCTCCTATTCTCTAAATTCAAAACCCAGTCTCATCCACAGCTCTGTAAAGTCACCTGCTGTGCTCTCTCCTCACTCGCTGCCCCATCTCCAGGGAAATACGCATATCTGTGTGGAACACCCTGCTTTCCTGTCTCCTGTGGACCCCTCAAATCTCACCTTCTAGTGCATCTGCACTCCTAAGTGTCAAATCCCAATACCTAAAAGCGCATTCTACCTGGAACCCCCAGTGGCCACACTGGCAGGATTGCAGATTCTCTACTAGGTAACACACGGGCATCACACCCTCCTAGAACCAGAGAAAGCAACAGAAATCAAGGGGAAAACAACAAACACAAAAGCAGACATCACTATCGAGAAGTACAGTCTTTGCAAACCCAGATGTCTAGACACCAGCATACAAATACAATCAATAACAACTACGACAATTCATCTCTGCTAGTGCCCAACAACACTACTATACTAGGCCTTGAACAGATAAACTTAGGTGAAGCATAAGACAAGGTCCTTAAAATAGCATTTATAAATATGATTAGCTATCTTTGAAGAAGAAATGTCTAAATTACTTAAAAAAACTATAAAAACACAAACAGTGTAAGGAAATGAATAAAACACTTCAAGGCATGAAAGTGAAAAAAGAATTAATAACGAAAACCAATACTGAGGGAAATCTGGAAGTTAAAATTTTAGGAACTCGAACAAGTACCCCAGAAGCAAACCTTCCCAACATAATAATACTAGAGATGAAAGAGAAAATCTGAGTCACTGAAGAAAAAATAGGAGAACCAGCTTTCGTGGTTAAAGAATAGGTTAAAACTAAGAAGTAAAACAACAACAACAATAACAAAAAGACCCACCAGGGACAAAATATCTAGAAAATATGAGACACTATGAAAATACCAATCTATGAATAATAGGAATAGAGGAAGGACAATAATTGAATAAAAGCATAGAATAAAATTTCCCCAACCTAAAGATGGAGATGCCTATCAAAGTAAAAGAAGCCTATAGAACACCAAGTAGACTGTACTAGAAAAGAAATACCCATCAGCACATAATAATGGAAACACTAAATATACAGAACAACAAAAGACCATTAAAAGCTGCGGGGAAAAGATGAAGTCGCATATAAGAACAAACCTATTGAAATAATACCTGACTTCTCAATAGAGGCTCTAAAATCTAGAAGGGTATAAATAGATATTCTACAAACTCCAAAGGACCACAGCACCAGCCCAGACTACTATGTCCAGCAGAATTTTCAAGCACAATAAAAGAAGAAAGAAATTCTATGGTAACAACAAATTTAAACAGTATCTGTCTACAAAAGTAGCCCTACCGAAAGAGGGCACTAGAAGAGAAACTTCATCCTGAAGAGGTTAATCACACCCAAGAAAACAAAAGCATTAAATAAACCCAGACCAACAAATCAAAAGGCGTATGTTGGGTCAGGGGAGCACATCACAACATGATAACAGGAGTCAATGAATTCTTCTCCTTGATAACTCTTAATATTAGTGGTCCCAATTTCCCCAAGAAAATGACACAGCAAACTAACAGAATGCATGAGAAATCAGGATCCATTCTTCCACTGAATCCAAGAAACACTCATTAACATCAAGGATAGGCATCACCTCAGGGTAAAGGGATCAAAAAGGATATCCAAGCAAACGGGCCCAAGAAACGAGCCAGTGTAGACATTTTAGTAACTGACAAAATAGACTGCAAAGCAAAACTAATCAGAAGACATAGGTGAGGCCTCTACATATTGTCAAAGAAAAAATCCACCAAAATGACACTTCAACTCTTAACAGCTATGTCCCAAACACAAGAACACCCAAGTTTGTAAAGAAAATACTACTACAAGTTAAATCACATTTTGACACTCACACACTGACAGTGTGGTGATTCAATACCCCACTCTGTCCAATAGACAGGTGAGTCAAACAAATCTCTCAAATATTAAAGACAAGATAGAAGAAATGGATTGCTCAACCAATAAAGAAGTTTAAATACACATGACTCTAGGCACAAAACACCCAAATCTCCAAAAACTGACAGAAAAGCCACAGAGCTGAAAGAAAATACCCACACAACTCAATGAATGTTGAAAAGTTGAGCTGGTGCCTACCTAGAGATTATATTCCTACAGGCTATGTGCTTGGTACTGGAAGGTGCTCTGCATGCTACCAAAGGATATACATAAGCACCAAACCAGCTACCAACTCTTTGAAATATTATGGTGTTGTGTAGGAGCAAGCGGGCCCACACCATGGCATGGAACATATACTGGATTCTGCTTGGCTTACCAAGAACCAGATATTAGATATCCCAGAGACCTTGAAGAAAACTAAACCAAATACTGCTGTTTTACTAGTAGAATATAGCAATAAGGGAACTGATAATGACATTCTGTGATAATCATAGATAAGTGTCTTGCTTGGCCATCATCAGAGAAGCTTCTCCTGCAGCACATGGGAACAAATACATAGACCAACAGCCAGACAGTACACAGAGAGTGAGAAACCCTGGAACACTCAGCCTTAAATGGGAATTCTCTACCAAATCCCTCCCCTTAGGACTCAGAGAACCATGTAGAAGAGGAAGCAGAAAGAATAAAGGAGCTGAAGTAGATGGAGGACACCAAGGAAATAAGGCCTTCTAAACAAACAGGACAGATGCACATATGAACTCACAGAGACTGTGGTAGTGTGCTCAGGGCCTGCATTGGTTTCAATCAGAGGTGACAGGAGAGTTGGGGACATGTCCCCATTGCTAATCCAGAAGCTATCTCCAATTTATAAACACTTGCCAACAAAAATTTAGTTTTGTCCAAGAACGTCTCACTGGGAAAAGAAACTACTCCTAAAATAGGCCGTGTGCCCAGAAGTAGATGACCAACAGAAAACAAACTCAAAGGCATCTTTGGAAGTTTCTTATAATATTATGTCAGGGATTTTTCTTATTCCTTTTAATTTAATTTCTATTTTATTCATTTATTAACATTATTCTCTTTTTTATCTTACAGGTCTTTTGCATGTGTATTTTGGCTTCCAGTTTTGTGATTTAATGAGATTCCTGAGTATACTTATGAGTGGTTCTCTGTGTCTCTGTTTCTTGTGACTTTTCTTGTACTCTTTTCCTTCTGTTTGTTTTCTCCTATTTATACATGTTTGCTGCCATTTTATCTTATGTTATTATTATTCCTTAGAAGTGTATTTGTTTTCCCATGAGAGACAGAAAGCTGGTGGATCTGAATGTGAGCGAAGCTGGGGATAAGATGGGAGGATTGAGGGAGGAGAAACCATAACCATGATCTATTATATGAGAAAAAAAATCTATATTCAATAAAAGAAAAAATGGTGACTTTTTGGCTCCATTGCACTAGCATATTTTGCAGGCAGATTACCATAGTATACCAAAGAGTTGGTAGCTGGTTTGATGTTTATGTCTCTCCTTTGGTAGCACACAGAGTACCTTCCAGTACCAAGAACATAGCCTGTAGGGATGCAGTCTTTTCAAAAGAAGGTAAAAGGAATGTGAGGGGCATGTAACACATGCTTTACATTATGAAATAAAAAAGGTTTTTCCTATAAAAGATGCTGGTTCAAATATAAGAAGCTTGCCTTTTAATGAGCTTCAAACAGAGCTAAAGGGTAACAGAAAGTTGGCACTATGCACAAGATAATATTAAAATATGGAGGCGAAATACTGAGAGAGGAACAGTTTTAGTGGGGGTCATGGGAGGATAGAGAAGGTGTGGGTGTTGGAAGAAGTAACCGAAATGAATTAGGTATTAAAGTTTCATATATAAACCTGCTACCTCATAATCAAATTAAAATATACAATTTATTGTCTAAAATTAGCTCATGCATTTGCCTGCAAATATTATTTTCCTTACAACTGAGTATTATTTCATAGTGTATCTGTATGTTAGTGTAGGACTGGAAATTCTATATTGAATAAGGTCACCCAGGCTCCCAAAGATAGATGCCACGTGTTTTCTCTCACATGAGGGCCTTTGTTTCTAATCTTTTGCTTTTGGGTGTTTAGTGTGGAGTACATGTAGAAGTTAGCAAACTAGAAATGGGAAAATGGCATAGGAATGGATGCATTTAAAGAGGGGAGAGTATAGGTGAAAATGGAAGGTAAAGGGGAATTCTGGGAACACTAGGTCAAGCAGTTCGTAGAGAATGGGCATGAGGAAGTGAAAGGCCAGGTAAAGGCTTAAGTGAAGTGAAATGTACATGAAGAAGACACTTGGGGACTTGTGGTTAATTTATCTAATTAAAAATAGACAAGGAACGGGGAGAGTAAACATATGTGATCTTAAAGAGCAGGGGAGAATAACGGGAGCTCAAAAATTAAGTGGAAACCTGGACAAAGGGAACAGGACGGATGGGAGTAAATGAACACAAACTATATATAAAGAAGCTTTATGAAATCTCATTAGTTTGTAAGCTCATTATTAAGCATATTTTAAAGGAGTTTTAACAAAATGACCTCATATTAAAGGGCAGTGCTGCTCTCAGTAGACATGATTATCAAAGCAAATCTCAGTTCCATGCTCAGAGCCTCAGGGTCACTTCCCTATAAGTTTTGGTCAGTGAGGCTTCAGAGACACCCAAATCAATGCAGGCTATTGTTACTGTTCTTCATTGCCCACTACAATTAGACTATAAAATCCTATTGCTGAAGTCACCACACTCTTTAGTTACAGAACAAAGGGAAACCAGTATTAGGCTGACCAGGAGCTCTCCCTGATGACTAGCTTTTATTGTAATAGAAAATGTTATGCAGGCTGCTGGGAGAAAAAATGTCATCAATGATCATACCTGGCATTAGATCCTAAATGCCAAAATGCTGATCTTACAGGCATGTTCCCACTGATGTAATAAAAGCCAGACCATTTATTTGATTAAAGAATTGCTTGCATTATTGAATTTGAGGCTGGCCTGCTCCACAGGAATAATTCATGTCTAGTATTGTAAGCATGGCTGAAACCCATGGCCAAGGAAGTCATAAGCCCTAGGGAAGAATCTGTTTATCTTGGTTTTCTAAATGGTCATATTGTCAAACTTCCTTCTAAATATTTATACATACACAGAGGTTTCTGCTGTTTTAAGCCTTGGTCAGAGAAACTTCTTATTGTATTTGGCAACAATTACTGTTCAATGTGCTGAAAATAGTCAACTGTGAGTACACTGAGCTATATATATGTCAAATATTTTACACCCTCCCCCAAGACTCAGAGACTGATGCAGAAAGAGGGCCATAAATAATGTAAGAGCTAGAGGACAAAAGGGAATACTTTCAAGTTGTACATATGAAGTTACTGACATAACATTGGCACAAGAACAAGCTGATAGCAATTCCACCATGCATTGGGGTCAAGGTCCCAAGATCTCACCTATACCTGACGAGTTATCGGCAGTCAATGGGCACTTGGGGAGAAAGAGTCACTTTTATTTAGGAGTAAGGCTACTGGTAGGTTATGTATGCTTCAGTGGATGACTCCATGCCATACACATATGGGCAGCAATAATTGGATACAGTGATCTAACATTAATAAAGTTAATTAATTATAAAACATGTATATGACTTTGAGAGTGAGATGTGATAGGGTCTTGAGTATGGGCTTGGGGCAGAAATGAGTGAGGGCTAAGATCATGATGTATTCAGTCATGTAAGCAATCTTGAAAGGATAAATAATAATATTAAAACAGCTAGCTTATGCTGGGCGGTGGTGATGCACACCTTTAATCCCAGAACTCAGAAGGCAGAGGCAGGTGGATCTCTGTGATTTTGAGGCCAGCCTTGTCTAAAAGAGCTAGTTCCAGGACAGGTTCCAAAGCTACAGAGAAACCCTGTCTCGAAAAAATCAAGACAAACAAACAAACAAACAAACCAGTGGCTAGCTTATATAAGAAAATAAATTTCAGCAATAAAATAATAGCATAATAGAAAGACATCAACTTTACCAGCATAATCTCTAAGCTAACATAACAAGATCTTTGAGACAGTGACTTGATATGTTTCTCAAGTCACATGTGTGAAGACAGTAAGGACCTAAGAACAAATAAGAAGCAGTAGCTAGTATAGCGACCCACAATACTATCCTGGAAAGCTGGGGTAGGTGGATCTAGAGTCCATTGATAAGCCAGCTTAGGGTTCACAGTCAGATAACTTTGTAGTATATTACATGAGGAGGGGGCCCTTTGTTTGTCCTGGCTGCCCAGCTAGCTCACACCCAAAATAATCACACAGAAACTGTATTCATTTAAACACTGCCTGGCCCATTAGCTCTAACTTCTCATTGGCTAACTCTTATGTCTTAATTTAACCCATTTCTATTAAATCTGTGTCTCGCCATGTGACTGTGGCTTACCAGCAAGATTCTAACCAGCATCTGTCTCAGGCAGGAGATCCATGGCTTCTCTTACTCTGCTCTTCTTCCCAGCATTCAGTTTTGCCTTCTCTGCCTACCTAAGTTCTGCCCTATCAGCTAGGCCAAGGCAGTTTCTTTATTCAACCAATGAAAGCAACACATAAACAGAAGGACCTCCTACACCATTTCCCCTTTTCTGTTTAAACAAAAAGGAAGGCTTTAACATAGTAAAATTGCATATAATAGGTATCAAGCAAGAACTACAGTTACAATATTTAGATCTATTTTTATCTTTTATCATAACAATGGAAAACTATAACTATCTATCTATTCTTCAACTCTATCAAAGACTTCAGAAGGATATAATATTACCTAAGTAAACGAGAAGTAAGCAACTTCCAAAACTCTAGAAATGAGAGAGACATCTTGCTGGTGCTCTAATGTGGTAAACTAAATCCATGTAAAACCTGAGAGGGCTTAAAAACAAATTCTAGACAATATATATATATATATATATATATATATATATATATATATATATAGAGAGAGAGAGAGAGAGAGAGAGAGAGAGAGAGAGAGAGTTTAACATGGCTTTTTGCTCTTTGCTGGCAGCGTGCCACAGAGAAATTTGCCTCACTCAGCAGCCACAACAGTAAAAAAAAAAGTGGCAGTTTTAAAATATCAGCTTTCTGGGCTGTGCCGCCAACATGACCTCTGACTCTTTTGGGAGACAGAGCATTTGGATGGGGTTTGTGAGCAGATTGCTGCAGCTTGCTTGATGGCAACTTGGACCAGCTGTGTGCCTGTAAGTTGGTCAATGTGAGCTGGAGCCAGAAGCAGCCCTGCCATGCTGGAATGTGCAGAGCGTGGGCAGGAACTACCATATTTACCATAATAAATGTTCAGTTTAAGCTTTAGACTGGGCAAGCAAACAGGCATTACTGTATTACTCCTAATGGATCAACTTACGTTTTTAAAAAGGGCTTAGCATTTTAAGAAGTGCTCCTGGACAGTAAAGAATTACAGATTCACAATAGGACAGATTCAGACATAAGTGACCTCTAAATGGTTCACAGTGTTGGATAAATATATGTAGGCTTAGGAGAGAGAATAAAAAGAGTATATAGAGTCATAAAATAAAGTTAGTGCTTTAAAAATAGGTAAAGTTTTTAAAGAGTTAGAGTAAAGTGATAGAGTAAAAATAAGCCATGTAAAAATGAAAAATTCACAGAAAGTCTGGATTATGTATGTTATTATATTATTTTTTAATTTTTTGACTTTGAAGGAGCTAAGTACAGAAACATATTTCATTGTATGGGCTGCTAAGCTAAACCAACATATATATTATAAATGTATCTTGACTTCAATATTTGTGTCTAAGGATATGGTGCTTTGGAAAAGAGGCGCTTCTATTGTTTTCACAGAAGATGAGAACTTGCAGATTGCTTCTAGACCAATATGGTATGATAGACAATGCCCCCTGAAAAGTTGCTGTGCACACCCTCAAAAATTACTTTGCTCAACTGCTGACTGAGATAAAGTTAGCACACAGGATACACCAGGAAAAGGCCTGATTAACAGCACCCCCATGCAGCAGGAAGAAGTTTGGAGAGAAATAACTATGTCCATATTCCCTAATATTGTTTATAACTGTTTGTTTACATTTAAAAGAGGCTATGATATAGATATGAATAATTTACTTTGGTATAAATCTTGATTTATTGATACAAATTTAAGGTCAATTTTGTTATATGTAGATGTATTTCTGATCTTGATTAAGGTATTGTGATTGTGTAGCTCATTTAAAATGTAATGTATAATTAAGAAATACAGGTTAATAGATAATCATCTATAATAGTCAAGTTTATAGTCATATTAGTTAAATTTTCTAGATGTGCATAGATATATTTCAGATAGGCATTCTTCATATCTATCAAAGACTACAGAATATGGAATTTCAAATGTTTTAATAGCTTAGGGCTTTTCATGACAATGAGACGCATCTGCTCCTGGCAGCACCAGCTACTTCAAGAGGAAGATGGGCATTGAAGAGGCTCCTTATGGAGTTTGCTAGCCATTTGGGCAAGAAACTGCTCTTGCCTGGACTGCTTAACTGGACATGCAGTACCCACAGAGAGATAACTGTTGAATTTTCCTAAATATGAGATGGTCCTTCAGGGTTCCTGCTTCATGAAAGAGTCTGTGAGACATTATGCAGGACACAGAAGAAAGTAACTGAACTGTTTTTGAAATTTCCTGCTTCATGGAAAAGTCTGCTGGATACTATGGGCCTGTAGGCTGAAGATGGATGCCCCAACAGTACAGAAGAACTTTGGGTGACTTTCCAGGCAGGGAGATGTCTCTGTCATTTCTAGAGTTTTGGAAGTTGTTTATAATGCACTTCCAGTTTACATAGGTAATATTATATCCTTCTGAAGTCTTTGATAGAGTTGAAGAATAGATAGATAATTATAGTTATAGTTTTCCTTTGTTATGATAAAAGGTAAAATAGATATAAATATTGTAACCATAATTCTTGCTTGATAACTGTTTTGTTATATGTAATTTCACTATGTTAAAATTAAAGCCGTCCTTTTTGTTTAAACAGAAAAGGGGAAATGGTGTAGGAGGTCCTTCTGTTTGTGTGTTGCTTTCATTGGATAATGAATAAAGAAACTTCCTTAGCCTAACTGATAGGGCAGTACTTAGGTAGTCAGAGAAGACAGAACTGAATGCTAGGAAGAAGGGCAGAGTGAGAGAAGCCATGGATCTCCTGCCTGAGACAGATGCTGGTTAGAATCTTGCCAGTAAGCCACAGTCACATGGCGAGACACAGATTTAATAGAAATGGGTTAAATTAAGACGTAAGAATTAGCCAATAAGAAGTTAGAGCTAATGGGCCAGGCAGTGTTTAAATGAATAAAGTTTCTGTGTGATTATTTCAGGTGTAAGCTATCTGGGTAGCCGGGATGGAACAAAAGGGCCAGCTCCATGCAACAGTTATACAGTGAGATAAATTGTCTCAAAAAAAAAACTGTTCTAACACCACAGTATACTATGTACACACTGCTGGAATAGCCTAAGAAATGAAAGTAACTGAAACATTTATTTGGTGGAGATTTTTTAAAACTCTGAAAAAAACTGAAATCCTTAAAAAAATAACACAGGAAAGTTTTAGCTCCAAATTGATCTAGCTCTCTTATTGAATGAAATATCTAGCACAGCACCAGAAAAGGCCATTCTGGGATCATGATTGATAGAAACAAAGCAAGATTCTTTATAGTTATGTCTCAACACAAGAATCCCATGAACTTTGTCCAAACCACAAACAAAATCAAACATCCTTCTTCCTGGCTAATATAAGTCTCCTGCTTCTATATCAATTGTGACATTTGCCCAGTGCCTCTAGCTCTATTCCCTATTAAACAAATACAAAAACAAGAGCAGCACAAAAAAAAGAACAGATTTTTTTTCTCAATGTGGGATTTACTATGCCTTCTCATAGCCTCCAACTCACTAAAAATGGTTCTGTTTCCTTCAGGAGTTGTCAGTTTCTTCACCTATCTTCAGTCATTTTCAGGTTCTGTTTTTGGTAACAATTTTCTGCAAAGGAAATGTAGATAGTTTGGGGATTGAGGGCCATATATTACCTTGCAACTTCTCAAGCTATGAAAAAAATCTCACCTTACCGAAGAGAAATTCAAATCTCCAAGCAAATCTTACCTGTCACTTTCTTCCTTAGAAATCTCTTGGCTTCTAAACACGTGCTGTCTCTTTCTCTATCAGTGAAAAAAAGCCCAAGTAGTAGGACTATTTTTCCAGTGATCTTTGGTTAGGAGACTTTGGAACATTTGACAAAATAAATTTATTTTCAGGCTAGTCTACAAAAGTGTGGAATGATGCTAAGGGAAAGAAAAACAATTCAAATGGAAAAAATAAAGTATAAATAGAAAATATAATAAAGCATCCAAAAGCACAACAAATGTACTCTTTGTCAATACAAATTCATAAATTTCTTTTATAAATTCAAGGTGATTGACATACACCACCTGCCCCAACTGGTTGAAAAGGTAAGTGACTGGATAGCTCCATCTCTAGGCCATAGGACCCAGGAACATCCCATACCCTTCTTGCACCCATCACAGCCCTACTAGTGAATCAACAGGCAAGACTCTTGAGGGCACATCGTTCTACCATTCCCCTCTCCTATCAGACCCTGTAATCTACAAGTTCCACTATGCCCCACAAATCTCGTCATCTACTGTAGCATCAGCTCCCCAGTAGGCACAGACATTGTCTGCACTGACTATATGAAAGGGTGAGTGACAGGTCTCCCAGCTGGACAACTCTATCTCTATACCCAAGGCCCTGGGGCCAGTAGCTTGTCAGCAGGCAAGACTCCTACAGGAAGGTCAGTCCCCCTCTTAGGACCCTGAAAACTATATGTCCCACTCTGCCCCACAAATCCAACCATCCACCATGGCATCTATGGCCCGAAGGCATAGACACCATCAGAACTGATTGGAGGAAGAAGTTGGTAGACATTAGTGCAAGAATATGTTTGAAAACATAAAGAGCAATATGGTACTACCAGAACCTAGTGGTTCTACAACAACAAGACTCAAACATCCCAACACAGTAGAAACAGAAAAAAGTGTTTTAAAAATAACTTTATAAAGATGATAGAGGTCCATGAAGAGAAAATGAAAAGTAACTCACTTAAAGAAATCAAATATAAGACAAACAAAAATGGGCTAAATCAATAAATCCCTTAAAGAAAACTAAGAAAAAACAAAAAAGTAAAGGAAACTGTTTAAGACATGAAAATTGAAATAGAGGCAATAAAGAAAGCACAAACCAAAGGAATTCTGGAAATGGAAAATCTGGGAAAATGAACAGGAACTACAGATGCAAGCATAACCAACAGAATGTAAGAGATTGAACAAAATCTCTGGTGTTGAAGACACAATAGAGAACATAGATTCATCAGTTAAAAAATATAAAAGCCAAAAAATTCATAACACAAATCATTAAGGAAATCTGAGACACCATGAAAAGACCAAACCTAAGAATAATAGGAATAAAAGAAGGAGAAGGATACCAGCCCAAAGACCACAGAAAATATATTCAACAGAATCATAGAAGAAAACTTTCTCAACCTAAAGAAGGGCATACTTTGAATATACAAGGAGCTCACAGAACACCAAATAAACTGGACCAAAAAGAGTCCCCTCACCACCTATTAATCTAACACTAAACATACAGAATAAAGAAAGAATATTAATACCTGCAAAGGGAAAAGACCAAGTACCAGATAAATACAAACCCATCAGAATAGCACATGATTTCTCAATGGAAACTGTGAAATGTCCTGGACAGACACTAAAAGACCATGGACTAGCCTAGACTGCTATACCCAGAAAAGCTTTCAATCACCATAGATGGAGAAAATATGATATTCATCACATAAGCAAATTTAAACAACACCTATCCATAAATCTAGCCCTACAGAAAGTACTAGAGGGAAAACTCCAACCCAAGGAACTTAGCTGCATCCATGAAAACACAGGCAATAGATGATCACACACCAGAAAATCACAAAGAAGGGAAACACACACACACTACCACTACCACCAACATAACAAAAATAATAGGAATTAACAACCACTGGTCATTAATATCCTGTCTTATCAATGGATGCAATTCACCTCTAAAAAAACAGGCTAACAGAAAGGATACAAAAACAAGATCCACTCTTCTGCTGCTTACAAGAAACACACCTCAACTTCAAAGACAGACATTACCTCAGAGTAAAGGGTTGGGAAATCGCTTTCAAATCAAATGGACCTAAGAAGCAAGCTGCTGTAGCTTTCCTAATACCTAAAATAGACTTCAAACTAAGATTATCAAAAGAGATAGAGAAGGACATTTCAAATTCAGGAAAAATTCATCAAGATGAAGTCTCAATTTTGAACATTTATGCCCCAAATACACGAGTACCCATATATGTAAAAGAAACACTACTGAAGCTTAAATCACATTAATAGTGTGGGACATCAACACCCCAGCCTCACCAATGGACAGGTCTTCTAGACAGAAAATAACAGAAAAACAAGGGAACTAACAGATGCTATGATGCTAATGGGCTTTACAACATCTATAAAATGTAGCACCTAAGCACAAAAGAATATGCCTTCCTCTCAGGACCTAATGGAACCTTCTATATAATTGACCAAATTCTCAGCCACAAAGCAAATCTCAACAGATACAAAATAAAATTAGAATAAATGTCTGTATCTTATAGGATGACCAATGACTTAAAGTTAGAATTCAACAATAACATAAATTTCAGGTCTACAAACTCATGAAAATTGAATAATGCTCAGCTAAATCACCACTGAATCAAGGAACAATAAAGAAAGAAATTTAAAATCTTCCTAGAATTCAATGAAAATAAAGGTACAGCATACCCAAACATATGGGACATTATAAAAACAGGGCTTCAAGTAAAGTTCATAGCACTAAATGTCTACATAAAGAATTTAGAGAAATCTCTCACTAGTCGCTTAACATCAGACCTGAAAGCTATAGAACAAAAGGAAGCAAACTCACCCATAAAGAGTAAATGTCAGAAAATAATTATATTGAGGTCTGAAATCAATAAAATAAAAACAAAGAGAACAATACAAAGAATCAATGAAACAAAGAGCTGGTTTTGCAAGAAAAGCAACAAGATAGACAAACCCGAATCCAAACTAAGCTAAAGTTAGAGAGAGAATAACCAAATAAACAAAATCAGAAATGAAAAGGGGGACATAAAAGCAGACACTGAAGAAATACAGAGGACCATTAGGTGTTACTTTGAAAATCTGTACTCCACAAAATTGAAAAATTTAAAAGAAATGGATATGCATAATTTTCTGGATAGGTACCACATACCATAGTCAGATCAAGTCCAGATAAACAATTTAAATAGACCCTATAACCCCAAAGGAACTAGAAACAGTCTTTAAAAGACTCACAACCAAAAACAAAAAGCCCAGGGTCAGATGGTTTTAGGGCAGAATACAACAAGAATTTCAAAGATGAACTAATACCAATACTCCTCAAATTGTATTACACAATAGAAACAGAAGGAACATTGCCAAATTAGTTTTATGAGGCCTCAATTACCCTGATAACCAAACCACATAAAGATGCAACAAAGAAAGAGAATTATATACCAATCTACCTCAAGAACACGGATGCAAAATTACTCAATAAAATAATCTATCATCTATCCTATTTTTGTGGGTCTAAAGTTTCATATCTAATTTAGCTTTTATCATAACTAAGGATAATTTTAACTATCTGTCTTCAGCTCCATCAAAGACCCCAGAAGGTTATAATATTTCCTAAGTCAACAGGAAATTCATTGCAAGAAGTTTCCAAAATTCTAGAATTGACAGAGGCATCTCACTGCCTGGATAGTCACCTAAAGTTCTTCTGAACCTTTGGGGAATCCATATTCAGCCTACAAGCCCATAGTATTTGGCAGACTTTCTCATGAAGCAGGAAATTTGAAAAGCTGTTTTGCCTATATTTGCAGTTTGTCAGTTACTTTCTTTTGTGTCCTGCAGAGTGTCTGGCAGACTCCTGTGAAGCAAGAATCCTGAAGGACCATCCCATCTTTTGGGAAGTTCAGCAGTCACTTTTCTGTAGGTCCTGGATGTCCAGTTCACACTGCATAGCATCAAACAATCCAGGCAAGAACAGTTTCTTGCCCAAATGGCTAGCCTTGTCACAATGAAGGCAAATTCCATAATGAGTTTCATTGATGCCCACCAACCTCTCTGAAGCAATTGATGCTGCCAGAGGCAGACATGTCTCATTGTCGGGAATATCTAAATTCTTAAAACATTTTAAATGCCATATTCTGTAGGTTGAAGTGTTAAAGTTCATTCATCTATCTGAAATATATCTCTGTATATCTAGAAAACCTAACTAACATGACGACAACTTTGACTATTATAAATGACTATTAATATGTAGTTTTTAATTATATATTACATTTTAAATGAGCTGTATAAACATACCTTCAATAAGACCAGAAATACATATACACAGTGTAACAAAACAAACCTTAAATTTGTACCAATACATCAAGATCCATACCAATACAAAGTTTTCATCTCTATATCATATCCTCCTTTTTTTTCAGAAATTGACTGTAACCATTAATCTCTTATAAACAACCCCCTTTAATTGAAAACAAACATTTATAAAACAATCATTTTGGGAATTTGGGCATAGTTTTCTCCTAATTTCTTCCTGGTGCTTATTGGGCAAAGTATTTTTAGGATTCATGGAGACCTTTCAGGGGGTCTTATTCCATCAAACCACATTAGTCTAGAAGGAATACACAGGTTCTTCTGTGGAAACAAAAGCAGAACCTTTTTTCCAAAGCAGCACATCCTCAGACCCAAATTTTGAAGTCAAGATACCTTTATGTTGGTTTTACTTAGCAGGACCCAGAATCAAATGTCTCTCTGCAGTCAAAAAAATTAAAGAAAACACAAAAATAGTCATAATTCAGACTCTCTGTGTATATTCCACTTTACAAGGCTTATTTTTCTTTTAATTCTATTACTTTTTAATATATATTTCATTATCTTTACTCGTTTATCTATGACTGGCTGTATTCTTATCTATGCTGTTTTCTCTCTTTCTTCCAAGCCTACATATATTTTTAAATACACTATGACCCAATCAGAGGCTTATTTTTGTCTGATGTCTTTATTACCTATAATCCTTTTCTGACCAGGAGCACCTTTTTTTTTTTTTTAATACCAAGCGGGCATGGCTACAGTCAACTCCATGGCCCTGCCTGTTGGCTTCACCCTGTCCAACATGGTGGAGGTATGCTCATCAGCCCAGCTCCAGGGACACAGTGTTTCTGTGCTGCCATAAAGTTACTAGGAACACAATGATCGCATACTCCATTTAAGTGCAGGACTTCCTGAAAGAGCCAAAGTCATTTGGCCAACAGTATGAGCTAGGAAGTCTTCCCTTAAAGAAGCCACACAGTTTTTGCTGAGTTGGGAAGCCTTCTCTTAAAGGAGTCACACCTCTGGTTGCCACCAGCAAACAGAGCCTATCTGAAGATATGCAGCAAAGGAATAGCAGGCTACAATCCACTGCGCCAGAAAAGCAAGGTAGCAAGGAGGACCTCGAGAGGGACATGCATGGATTGCCCTTGGAAGGAGGAATAGAAGAGATCTCCTGGATATACTGGGGGCAAGGGGCAGGAGAAGGGAGGAGGTCGGGGATGACAACATGAGGGAATGGGGTGATATAGTTGGGGGAGGAACCGAGAAGGAGAGAAATAAAAGAAATATGTTGATAGAGGGAGCTGTTAAGGGGTTTGGGAGAAACCAGGTGCTAGGGAAATTCCCAGGAATCTGCAATGATGATCCCAGCTAAGATTCCTGCCTATAGTGGAGAGAGTGCCTAAACTAGCCTTCTCCTGTAATCAGATTGGTGACGACCCTAATTGTCATCATAGAATTTTCATCCAGTAACTGATGGACCCAGATGCAGAGATCCACATCCAAGCACCAGGCTGACCTCTACAAGTCCAATCAAAAAAAGGGAGGAGAGATTATATGAACAAGGGAGGTCAAGATCATAATGGAGAAACCCACAGAGACAGCTGGCCCAAGCTTATGGTAGCTCACTGACTGTAGATTAACAGCTGGGAGATTTCATGGGACTAAAGCAGACCCTCTGAATTTGGGTGACACTTGTACAGCTTGGTTTTCTTGTGGGGTCCCTGGCAGTGGGAACAGGAGCTATCTGTGGTACCTGGGCAGTCTTTTGGAGCCAGTTCCCAATGATGGGATGCTTTGGTCAGCCTTGAAGCAGCAGGAAGGGGCTAGAACCTGCCTCAACTTGATGTGTCAAGCTTTGTTGACATCCCATGGAAGGCCTTACCCTTTCTGAGGAGAGGATAGGGGTGAGGTGGAAGTGATGTAGGGGGAGTGGGAGGAAAGAAGGGAATGGAAAGTGTTGTTGGTATGCAAAATGAACAAAAAAATTAATTAAAAAACACAAGGCAATTATCACTTTGCATTGAGATAAAAAGATACTTAAGGAAATGATAATAAAGTTGCCCAATTGAAGTGATATTGGGTAATATTGAGGGTAAGGAAGGTATAGTTCAATTAGAAGTCGAATTTAGAATTATTCAGATGGAACAGATAGTTATCTTTACACACACATTCTTTTTGTTTTGCTTTCTTAATCTTTTGTTAATTTAATGACACAAATAACAGGATCTACTATGACATTTGCATACACTTGCATAAAATACTTTGATTGTATTCACTGGTAATGTCAAATTGACGCACAGTTTGGAAGCCATAGCTCACTGGCCAAAACAAGGATGCACATTGTATTTGAATATTACAGGGCATAATAATGACTTTGGTTTTTCACTTTCATAAATACCTGATAATAAATTCAAAGTATAATATTTATGAGATAGAGATATTATGTGGAATTTAAATTTAACTAAATTAAAATGTTTTATTGGTGCATGCCTGTATTTTCTTATTTATATATTTTCTATGAATACTTTATTTCTCCATTGAAACTGAAGTTGTAGAATATTATACGGTTCTCAAACTCCAAATTGTCTACATTTTCTTTGCAGGAAACTCTTAGCAAGAAATGAAAATAGAAATGATTGAAGATAGGCGAATAAACTAGCCACTTTCTTATTTTAATCATATTCTTCACCATTCCTAAGGAATCCTTAGGGAATCTAATTTGTACATAATTCTTTGACATACACCACTCAACATAGGCTGGACATTGATGTATATAGTTAGGAGATAGTTCTTGAGATTATAATATAATTACAACATTTCTCTCTTCCCTTTCTTCCCTCAAAATACTGCCATAAACCCTCTCTGCTGTGTTCTCTTTCTAATTTATGTTTTTGTTTTTGTTTGCTTTTTGAGACAGGGTTTCTCTGTGTAGCCTTAGCTGTCCTAAAACTCACTCTGTAGATGAGGATAGCCTCAAACTCACATAGATCTGCCTATATCTGCCTCCCAAGTGCTAGGATTAAAGGAGTGCATCACTACAACCAGGCTTGTTTACTAATTGTTATTGCATGCACATACAGACATGCATGTGTACACAAACACACACACACTCCTAAATATAGTCTTCTTGGTCTGCATAATGTTACTTCTATGCATGTTTTTAAGGACAAATCATGTGATATGGGATAACCCTCCCCTGGGAAGACCACCTCTCCTACTTCCAGCTTCTGGTGTTATTATGGGATACAATCTCACAGTAAATTCCCTGATCTTCTGGTTCTTACAACATTTCCACCCACTCATACACAATGTTTCCTGCACTTTGGGAGTACTAGTGTTTTGTATATGTTTGGTATATATCCAAAGGATGCTCAATCATGCCACAAGGACATGTGTTCAACTATGTTCATAGCAGCATTGTTTGTCATAGCCAGAACCTGGAAACAACCAAAATGGCCCTCGACCGAAGAATGGATAAGAAAAATATGGTAACTTACACAATGGAGTACTACACAGAAGAAAAAAAGGACATCTTGAATTTTACAGGAAAATGGATGGAGCTAGAAAACATTATTTTGAGTGAGGTAACCCAGACCTAGAAAGACAATTATCACATGTACTCACTCATAAGTGGTTTTTAAACATAAAGCAAAGAAAGCCAGACTACAAACCACAATCCCAGATAACTTAGACAACAATGAGGACACTAAGAGAGACTTCCATAGATCTAATCTACATGGGAAGTAGAAAAAGACAAGATCTCCTGAATAAATTGGGAGCATGGGGACCTTGGGGGAGGGCTGAAGTGGGGAGGGGAGAGGAAGGGAGGGGAGCAGAGAAAAATGTAGAGCTCAATAAAAATCAATTAAAAAAAAAACAGAATAAAAGGAAGGAACTATCTATATCCATAGGAAATGGGTTAAAATAAATTACAGCCAAACAGTAAATACTCAAAAACTAAAAGATAGATTATTATTATTTTTCTTTTTATTGATACTTCAAATATTGATATTGATAATTCAAATTGTGTATTACTCCATTTATTTTAAAACAGCCAGGTGACAGTGGCACATACCTTTAATCCCAGCACTCCGGAGGCATAATATGCCATTCTGTGAAACTGAAAAGATTATAAACTAAAAAGATGAAGGACTAACAATAAGGTTGGAAACGATTAGACATTATCTGTTGTTTGACATTCAGTATAGTCCACATTTTGACAAAACCAATTTACCTATTCATTGAGACTAAGTAGAAGTTTATTAAATGATTTAGATTGATCACATTATTACTTGGTTTCTGGAAAAATTTGCTATAATTTGAACAGTTGTGGATAAAGTAAGGATTAGGAAACCACTATGTTTTTAAAAATGTAAAACTTGTTTTCTAGGTGCTTTTTGTTTAAAGAATTTCACAACTTACAATAAAAATAAACAAGAAGTAGACATGAAATACCATACAGAATTTGCATGCTGATTTTTGCTATAAATCATTTGTTAGACTAGCTACTGTCTTTTATAGCACATTTCTGATGCTGACCAGTTTGACAATCACCAACTTATTTAAACTTATTTAGTTACTCCTTATAAACCGTATGTGTATGTATGAGAGAGAAGATGAGTGTGTGTATGTTTGTGTGTGTACATGCTTATTCACATATTCTGAAGGCCAGAGATCAACTTTGGGTGCCATTCTTAAGTAGCTACCCAACTTTTTTTCTTTAAATAGCCTTGGAATCTCTATCTCATAGTGGCTGGTTGGTCAGTAATGCTCAGAGATCCACTTGTCTTGGTCTCCCTAGAATTTGGATAAATTGTGCTATCACCACCACTGGCTTCTCTTTTTCACATGGGCTCTAAGAATTGAACTAAGGTCCTCATGCTTATAAGACAAACAATTTAACTTCTGAGGTATCTACTGAGACACATTTTGATTGAGTGAACAAAAATATTATAGATACACTTACAAACCAGATATTGTTTATTTACTAAAGGAACCATTCTTATTCCTCTGTAAGTTATTTCCTGGTCCACTGGGATATAGATTCTAAAAACTGCATTTCCCAGACTCTACTGCCTGCTGGATTTTAGTGAGATCCTGCCAATGAGAGATATCTACAACAGATCTGAATAGCACTCAATAATGAGCCCTATATTCTCTCTGGCATTGGCATCTAGGAACATGGGCATTGGTGGATGGTAAATTTTCTAAAATCTATACCTCAGAATTTTGTTCTATAAGCCTTGAATAGTTGCAGTAACTCCTAATTCTTAATATTAATCCTCTTCTTGCTAGAATGACCTAGGGGAGTTGCTATTCCCTGACTAAAGCTGGTCCAATGATCTAAAGAGGGATAACCAAAGGCAAAATGTAAGTGTTAACAACAGTATTCACCATAGTCCAGAGAGCAGTGATTTCTAATCTGGGCTGAGCATGGACACTCAGAGCAAATTTTACAATTCTGAACCATTCAGGTTCAGTGATTGGACACCTGTGAAAACTCTGTCATCTTCCCTGTTGTCACGATCAAACCAGCACAATATTTTGCAATGTAATTTGTAGAAATTTTCAACTTACAAAATGTATCATCATAAACTCTGTAAAAACTAGACAAGATGCCAGACCCCCATCAAATTAATGGGATCATAAACATGATGATAAGTTAGGCAGATGTAATGTTTAACAGTCTAACTTACTGCCAAAAGTTGCATTTCTTCCTATAATGAAAGATGTTGGTGGTTATGCTAACTGACAACTCCCTTGCTATTATTTCATTTCTAGGATTTGATTATGTGCATCCCTTCAGACTCCAGGATTGCCAAATACTTTTAGAGGCTGCAAATGCTGCTGGATATAGGCCTTTACAGCTTAGGGAATTTCCTGAAATTTTTTAAAATATATTTAAGAAAACAGGTCAAATCCATCACTTTCTGACTGCAGACATATTTTATAAAGAAAATTTGCATGAAGAAGAGTAAAACATCTTAAACTTGAATTGTAAAATATAAACAGCATATAAGTAACTTAGCAATAATTTTAAAACCAAAGTAGAATATAAGCCATACTTTCTAATATATAGAGTTCATGCCCGACATCATACCAAATATGTTAGAATCCACTCATATCCCAGGATTAAAATAAGTTTTAACATATTAAATATAAAGGAATTTTATATATTCTAAAATTCCATATATTTATATAATTTATTATTGAATACAATTTCAGAGTATACTTGAGACATTTGGAAAAATGAAAGAAGACAATTTTAGTCTTTAAATGTGAAGAAGTTTTCAGACTGCCAAACTTAATAGTTAATAAATTTGCCATCATATCTGCTTTGCACACAATAATATGAAAATTTTGACTCTGAAACTCCTCTCTTCATATTCAAAAGCATTAATCTTTCATTTTTTCATATCTCAGACATTTCAGAAACCTTTGAGAAATTGCTTTATACAAGACAAAGACCATCAATAAACAATTTGCAGCTTGGACTAAGAGAATGAATTTATATGACCATCTAACGACTGACAAGATTTCATTATTCTAATCTGAGCTACTGGAAGGGAAAGAGGAAAAATAAATGGATTTATCTTTCCATCTCTTTGAATTCATTTAGAAGGCATACCCTGGGATATTGTTCTGCAAATCCCTCCACTCATCTGTCCCATGAGACAGAGGTCCTCTGCTTCATCCCTGGCTACCATCCAACAATTTAACAAATGGTCACATTGTACCAGGCTTCAGATGATCCTGCAGACATTTACTATTAAATCATTCTGCTTCTGAGAAGGCAAATGTTTTGAGTATTGTCTTTTAGGGTAAGACAAATTGGTTTCATCCACTAATGATCATCACCTTTGATGTCTAAATGTAGATCTACGTCAGGGAAAATGTTATTCTTTCTTCATTTATATATCACACTGGAACAGAAACACCTAAAAGGCTTCTGTCACCTTAAGTGTGGGGACTTTCATTTCAAATGCTTTCTCTCGGTTCTATGTGCAGCATATACATTCTAATTCAATAATTAAATTATAGAAGTTCTATTAAGCATGTACTTGCTGATTTTTTCTTATCTGTAAGAGAAGCAACGACACTAAATTTTAAGTAAGCATTTTCTAATCCTTTGTTAGAAATTTAAAACACACTATCTTTGTTTACAAAACATTATAACAATGCAATGCATCTAAGCTCATTATTTTAAAGAGACTGGGGTTGTAATTAAAGTATTAATTTTAATTTCCTTTTTCCCAATTTTCTAACATAAAATAAATTCTGTCGACTCTACAAAACCCTGCAGTATGACCGAGTGTATTTATTTTATTTTAGAGTGTTTTCCTTGTTCAACTTCATTTGATTAGACACAAGAAATTTCAATAGTCTAAATCAAACAAAAGGTTACTATTTAATATGCCAAAGTGTTCTAATGGCTTAATGTGGCATTCTAAAGATTGCAGTGCCATACTTCCAGACTATATGTGAGAAATAAATAGATTTGATTATGTCTATTTTAAAATAATTACTAGTTAATGAAGGCAATGTGAGTTACATAGAAGGCAATTATCAAGAGGTCTACTCCATCAAAAAATAATATAATGGCACAAAAAGCCAATCATGTTTATAATGAGGGCCATTGGCTTTGCAGGTAAATATCAACTCTCAATAAATTATTTTGTTACATGCATTTGTTTAAAATATATATTTATTTACACATATAAATATATATTTAAACATGTGTCATGTGCAATCAAGTAGTTGCATATCATGAAAAACAAACAAGTTGGCCACATATATATCCACAATACTAAATGGAAAAATGCAAAGAAACAATGTCTAATAAGTTTCATGGAAAAATATTTCACGTCCTATACTAAAATAAGTGATCACTCATGGATAAGGGCATGAGAAAATGTTTACAAGTATTGAAAAGTATACAATATGTTTTATTATGGGAAATTTCTGAGGAAAATATTTTTTTCTAATTTACTGAATTGTTTTAAATGAAAATGCCATTATTGTCAAATATATTTAAACAACAATAGAACCCTGAAAGTGCTTTAAACAATACCAAAAAGGGAAAGAATAAATCAGTAAAACAAGTAAAGACTTGTCTGAGAGACAAAGAAGAGAAATTCAAAAATGAATTTGAGGGACAGAGAGTTATCTTAGCAGGTAAGGTGTGTGGTCTTCAAACCTTTTAAATATTTCCCTTTAACCTTTGCTCTGGTGATCTACTGGATGTCCCTGGTATCTGTTATCTCACCATTTTATTTCTAATTTGTTAATTTTGACCTTCACTTCTGCCTTTTAGTTAATTTGGCAAAGGGTTTGTCAATCTTCATGAGTTTCTCAGAGAACCAATCCTTTGTTTCATTGATCTTTTGTGGGTTTCTTTTTTTAATATTGTTGTTTGTTTGTTTCTATTTTACTAATTTCAGAAAAGAATTTGAGTATTTCTTGCTGTCTCCTCCTTTTGGGTGTTTGACACAGCCATATTTGATGGGAACATTAAAAGTCATAAAGCCAGCATAGCTGCGTGACAAAGATCCAGCAAAGCTGAGCCCCATGATGGCTACAATGCAACTTTTGGCTTTGATCTCCTTGTGTTGCATACTTGTGGAGCTTTTGTACAATTTTTGGATATTGAATTGATGGAAACTTTCTTATGAATCATTTATGCCTTCTCCCAGGAGTATTGCTTCTATATTTCCCCAGGAATATACTGAACATACTACCCCTTCTGCTTTTAGGGAGATATCCTTATCTACTTGAAGGTCTTTCATAAGACTCTAGCTTCTTAAAAAATGGGATATGGGATTGATGAATAAAAATAATTATAAAAGGTACTTCTATTTATCAATGATGACTAAACTTGAGGAGAAATGATTGTAAAAGATAACTCTGTTCTGTCCTGGTTTATCAATGATGACTAAACTTATGACCCCAGATGTGCAAGAGAAAAAGTTAAACAGATGTATGGAAACAAAAATGATATCTATGTTTTGGAACAACATGAATTTATCCCTGCTAACTGAATTCTGTGTAAATAAAGAAACACCCTGACAGTTAACTAGTCATGGCTGCAAGATCTTCCTGACTGTCCTGCCTGGCTCACTTCTCCCTTCAGCTATTCTTTGCCTCCTCTCTAGAATTTGTCAACCACCAGGGCAGGTTCCTGGCAGGTATTATTTCTTCTTTTTTTCTTCTAGAGCTTTCATGTGTGCTATTAAGTCACTAGTATGATATTTCTTCATTGTTTTTATGTAGACAATGCTATGAATTTGCTTCTTGGAACCACCTATATTATGTCACATAAATTTGGATCTATTGTGTCTCCTTTTCATTTGATTCTAAATGTTTGCATTTTCTTTTTTAATTTCTTTCTTGACACATTTTTTACGCAATAGTGAGTTGTTCAATTTCCATGAGTTTGTAAGTTTTCTGTTGTTGAAATCCAGCTTTAATATATGGTGTTCAGTTAGGATGCAGTGGATTATTTCAATTTTCTTGTATCTGTTGAGACTTGCTTGGTGACCAAGTATGTGGCAAACTTTGGAGAAAGTTTCATGAGATGCTGAGAAGAAGGTATATTCTTTGTTGTTTGGCTGAAATGTTCTGCAAATATCTGTTAGATCCATTTAGCTTATGATGTTCCACTATCAGTTTGTGAGGCCCAATATGTGAATTAGTTGTTGGAGTGTTTCTTTTATGAATGTGGGTACTCTTGTCTTTGGTGCATAGATGATAAGAAATGCACTATCCTCTTCTTGAATTTTTCCTTTGATGAGTATTTAGTATCCTTCCTTATCTCTCCTGATTAGTTGTGATTTCAAGTCTATTTTATCAGATATTAAAATAGCTATACCATCTTGCTTCTTGGATCCATTTGCTTAGAATATCTTTTTCCATCCTTGTAGCCTGTGGTAATGTCTATCCTTGATGTTAAAGGTGTGTTTTGTGTATGCATCAAAAGATGATCCTGTTTTCAAATCCAATTTGTTAATCTGTATCTTGTTACTGGAGAATCAACACCATTGGTATAGAGAACTATAAACAGCAGTTTTGTTGATTCATATTATTTGGGTGTGGTGGTATTAGATTTTTTCCCCTCTTTTGATTTTCTGGTCTGAAGTTAATTATTCATGGTATTTTCTTGGGTGTAGCTAACCTCTTCACCTTGAAAATTTCCTTCTAACACCTTCTGTAGAGCTGCATTTGTAGATAGACATTGCTTAAATTTGGTTTCATCATTGAATGTGTTTTATTTCTCCATATAGTGTGACTGAAAGTTTTGCTGGATATGGTAGTCTAGGTTGACATTTGTGGTCTTTTAGGATTTGTAAAACATCTGTCCAGGCCCTTTTGACTTTTAGAGACTTCATTGAAAAGTCAGGTGTTATTCTCATAGCTATCCCTTTATATGTTATTTGTTTTTTTTCCATTCCAGGTTTTCAATATTCTTTCTTTATTCTATGGGTTTAGTGTTTGATTATCATGTGACAAGGGAAATTTCTTTTTTGGTACAGTCTATTTGATGTTCTCTATGCTTCTTGTAATTTTAAAAATACAACCTCTTTTAGGTAGAGAAATTTTCTTCTATGGTTTTATTGAAAATTATTTCCATACCTTTGACCTGGGTTTCTTTTCCTTCCTATATTCCTATTATTTTTATATTTGGTTTTTTCATAATGTCTCAGAATTCCTGGGTGTTTTGTGCCTAGAACAATTTAGATTTAACATTTTTCTTAATAGAAGTATCCATTTCTTTTTATCTCTTCTTTAATGTCTCAGATTCTCTCTTGCATCTCTTGTATTTTGTTTCTAAGGCTTGCCTCAATGGTTTCTGTTTGAGTTCCTAAAATTTTTCCTTTCCTAATTTCCCTCAGTTTAAGATTTATTTTTTTTCCAATTTTATGCCTTGAACTGTTTCTTCATTTCATTCTACTATTTGTGTTTTCATATATTTCACTAATGGATTTATTTATATCCTCCTTAAATACCTTGATCATATTCATAATAGTTATTTTGAAGTTCTTGTCTTGTGATTCAGCTATATTATATTTCTCAGGGCCTAATGTAGTAGGGTTGCTGGGCTCGATTGAAGACATATTGCCCTAACAGTTATTGAATGTATGTGTGGTGGGCTTATTTGTTTGTTTTGTTTTGTTCACATCTAGGATTTGGGTTTGGGATGAGTATAATTCTAGGTGATTATATTTGATTTTGTCTTCGTCAGGTGGATGTTCCATTTCTTTGTTTCTGTTCTATTCTCTGGTCCTTTGGATTCTGAAGTGTCTGTGAGTTGTTGATAAGTATAACTTCTGATATCTTTCCAGGTGTGGGCAGTGGGAATAGTAGGTAGATTTTGCTTCTAGAATTGGATTGGGAATGATATAGAAGAGGGAGGCTGAGAGGATCCACCAGAGGGAGGAAATATGGGTGTGCTACCAGGATTGGTATAGACCATCTCTTGGTAGCAAGTGGTGTGTTACAGAGCTAGGAACAAGACTTAGGGACTAGACTTGGAGGCTAGAAGGGAGAGTGAAGATTTCCTACATGATTTATTGCCTGTGAGTTTCCAGGGAGCATCAAAGGGAGTTTAATCCTGAGACAGAGGATGTGGTGATGAAGAAAGGCTGTAAGAGAAGATTTGTATGATCTTAAGGGGATGGGAGCATAGAAGAAGGTGGGGCCACAGCAGGTAGTCTTTTAAAGAGCTGAAGATAAAACTGCAGAATTGGAGTTTTTGGAGGGAGAGTAGGTATCACTTACATGATTCTCTGGCCAGTGTCACAACATATTTTTAATACTTGAATATTTGAACACAAAATATTTTTTTGAAATGCCCTCTCCCTGCTTTATCTTTTTATTAATTCCCCATAGCAGTATAATTCACTAAATATATTCTATGGTGCTTTAAAAAGTACAGAGACACATTAAAATTTTGTTATAACTGGGAAGTATTTGGCAGACATTTTAAAGACAACTATTTTTTCAGAGATTATATCTTCAAAAAGACATCATACAAAAATGATCCATAGCAATCATATTCTTGAATAATTAAGAAAAGTCATATAATATCAGTACTAAAACTAATTGAAGTACAATTTTGTCAATATTCTTCCTGTATTTTGTTAGAAAGCATTCATTCATTTTCTGTATATGTTCATCTTATATGAATTTCCCTCACTGACACTCTAATAACCCAGGCATTAATGAGTTGCTTGCTTATCATCTGATGTCTTTCCCATTGAATGATGAGAAACATTGTCTTTGAAGAAAGAAATTGAAGAAGATACCAGAAAATGGAAAGATCTCCCATGCTCTTGGATAGGTAGGATCAACATAATAAAAATGGCAATTCTACCAAAAACAATCTATAGATTCAATGCAATCCCCTTCAAAATCCCAACACAATTCTTCACAGACCTTGAAAAAACAATAATCAACTTCATATGGAAAAACAAAAAACCCAGGATAGCCAAAACAATCCTGTACAATAAAGGAAGTTCTGAAGGCATCACCATCCCTGACATCAAGCTCTATTATAGAGCTACATTAATGAAAACTGCTTGGTGTTGGCATAAAAACACACAGGTCGACCAATGGAATCTAATTGAAGACCCAGATATTAATCCACACACCTATGAACACCTGGTTTTTGACAAAAAATCTAAAATTACACGATTAAAGAAAAAGCATCTTTAACAAATGGTGCTAGAATAACTGGATGTCAACATATAGAAGAATGCAAATAGATCCATATCTATCCCCATGCATGGAACTCAAGTCCAAATGGATTAAAGACATCAATATAAATCCTAGAAAACTGAACCTGATAGAAGAGAAAGTGGGAAATAGACTTCAAGGCATAGGCACACGAGACTATTTCCTAAATATAACATCAGCTGTAGACAACTGGTAGCAACAACAAATAAATGGAACCTCCTGAAACTGAGAAACTCCTGTAAAACATAGGACACAGTCAATAATACAAAAAAGCAGCCTACTGAATAGGAAAAGAGCTTCACCAACCCCACATCAGACATAGGACCGATCTTCGGAATATATAAACAACGCAAGAAATTAGCCATCAAAATACCAAATAATCCAATTAAAAATGAGATACAGGTCTAAACAGAGTTCTCAGCAGATGAATCAAATGGCCAAAAGATACTTAAGGAAATGTTCAACATCATTAGCCATCAGGGAAAAGCAAATCAAAATGACTCTAAGATACCATCTTATACCTGTCAGAATGGCTAAGATCAAAAACACCAATGATAGCTTATGCTGGAGTGGATGTGGAGTAAGGGGAACACTCATCCATTGCTGGTGGGAATGCAAACTTGTACAACCACTCTGGAAATTAATATGGACATTTCTCAGAAAGTTGGGAATCAACCTACCTCAGGACCCAGCAATACCACTCTTGGGCATATACCCAAAAGATGCTCAATCATACTACAAGGACATTTATTCGACTATGTTCATAGCAGCATTATTTGTAATATCTAGAAACTGGAAACAGTCTAGATGCCCTTCAACCAAAGAATGGATAAGGAAAATGTGGCACATTTGCACGTCGGAGTACTACTAAGCAGTAAAAAACAATGACATCTTGATATTTGCATGTAAATGGATGGAACTAGGAAAAAAATATCCTGAGTGAGGTAGCCCAGACACATGAAGATGAACACGATATGAACTCACCCATAAACGGGTACTAGCTGTAAAGCAAAGGATAATGAACCTACAGTCCACGACTGTAGAGAAGCTAAGTAAAAGAAAAACATACATAAGTTCAACTGAAAAGGTGAAATAGACAAGATCACCTGACAAAATTGAGAGCATAGGGGCTGAGGGGAGAAGGAAGGGTTGAAGGGGAAGAGGAAGGGAGAAGTGGAGAGGGGAGGAGAACTTGAGGGATAGTCAAGATGGAGGAAGGACAGAGATGAGAGCAAGGAAAGAGATATTTTGATTGAGGGAGCCATTACGGGGCTAGGAAGAAATATGGCACTAGAGAATTTCCCAGAAATACACAAGAACAACCCAGTTAAAACTATAAGCAGTAGAGGAGAGGGTACCAGAACTGGCCTTGCCCTGTATTCAGACTGATGAATAACTTAAATGTTACTATCAAACCTTTATCCAGAAACTGATGGAAACAGAGGCAGAGACCAGTATCTTGAACACTGGACTGAGCTCCCAAAGTCCAGTTGAAGAGTGGGGGAATGAGAGTATGAGCAAAGAGGTCAAGACCATAATGGAGACACCCGCTGAAACAGTTACCTGAGCTAATGGGAGCTCACCAACTCCAGCTGTGCAAGGAAGGAACCAGCATAGCTCCAAAGTAGTCCCTCTGAATGTGGGTGACAATTGTATGGCTGGGAAAGACTGCGGGACCACTGGCAGTGGCACCAGGACTTATTCCTAATGCTTGTATTGGCTTTTAGGGAACCTATTCTCTTTGGATGAATACTTTGCTCAGTCTTGATATAATAGGGAGGGCTTTGGACCTTCCTAAAAGCAAGGTACCTTACCATCTCTGAGGAATGGATGGGAGGTGGGGGGGGATAGATAGAGGGAATGGGAGGAGAAGAGGGAGAGGGAATTGGAATTGGTATGTAAAATGAATAGAGATAGTTTGCTGTATTTTTTAAAAAATAAAATAAGAAAAAGACAGCAATTCTTGAAGAGATTATATCTTCAAAAAGACATCATGCGAAAATGATCCATAGCAACTGTATTCTTGCCTAATTACAAAATAACATATAATATCACTACTAAACCTAATTCAAACTATAACCAAAGTCAAGGGAAGTTCCATCTGCACCCTCTTCATGACCATATTAGTGCCTACTTTTCCAAATTACCTGTAATTACCAGTCCTTTGCAAATGACTTAGAGACCAATTAGTATGTGCTAAGTACCCTTCATACAATATCTTATTTTTGGCTAGTTGAGTTTTCAAACAGATCTCTTTAGCTTAGCACCATTGCTGTGTGATTTGGAATTTGCCTAGTATATAGTTCTAACTCTACAAATATTTGTAAAAACAAAAATAAAAACTTAATGTGTTTTCTCTTGTCTATTTTACTTTAGATGCCCTTTGTCTATCTATTTTAAAGAATCCTCTCATACTTTACATTAATTCATTTCACCTTTTGTGAAGATCACCAAGAGAATATCATTCACTATAACACACATAAAAGTATTGTGATAGCTATTTTGCAAGTCTTATTTGCATACTATCTTATCAGCCTAAAGACAGTAACCTTGTTAAACTTAACATTTTGATCCCAGGCATGACCATATTTAGTAAGTATTTAGCAAATGACAATTACATTTCAAGTGTTATAATCACAAGTTTAGAATTATTCACAGTAACAATAAAATAATGAATGCTTATAATAACGTAGAAGTTAAGAGCCAACACTAAGAGACATTATAGGTCTATACGTGTTGCTAAATGTTATATTTGTTCTTAGGTAACTTATTTATCTATTTATGTGTTCGTGTTTTTCTTCAGCTGCCTGATAAGACTGAACTAATGACTGCAAGAGGTGATTAGAATACTCATTAGAGTGTGATTATTCTTTAAATGAATATTTTGAAGGTGATAAGAACATTCAATACCTATTAACCATAGAAATGTGTTGACTCTACTAAATGACCTTAAGTAAAATACTTCATAATTTATCCCTCACATCAATGATAAAGCCGAGAAAAGGAGATCAGTCACCTTTCTCATGATTATATATATATATATATATATATATATATATATATATATATATATATAGTGTTAAAGTCTATCTATCTTCATAACACCCTGATTTCTACAAGCCTTGCAAAGGAATTAAAGCTTATTTGGCAAGTATTCTATGTATTTCTAAATTGTTCTTGTGTCTTCTTGCCCTTCCTCAGTTTGTAGGTTGCTTAGGATGATTTTTTTTAGAGTTTCTAGATTGCTATGGTTGGATTAACAAATAGGCAATTCGGTTCTTAAAATTTGAACATTTTACTAGTTAATGATGTTGGCCAGTTACATACCTTTCCTCCATCTTTAGTTCCTTTTGTAAAGTGAGCACTCCAATATCACCCTCAGAAAGTAATTATTTTCCAAGCATCAAATGAGACCAAATATGTCTACAACGCTCAGCACTAAAAAGGAAGGATGAAAAGTGCCAGCAAATGAATGTATATACAGGAAACAGGAGTTACAGGAGTGAGGGAAACAGTCCTGGTTTCTGTAGTTAATAAAGGAGCAGGTGCCCTGTCTAAAGAAGGTACCTGTTATTATGCTCAGAGTGACTTTGTTCATATCATACCTCGGGGCCAGTGTTACCAGGTATGCTGGTATTTCAAAACAAGTCCTAAACATGTCTTTTTAAAAATGTGAATACCCTGATTTTAAAATACTGAGAATTACTTTATTTAATCATTGGGGTGAGAGTAAAATTCAGTGGTTGAGTATGTTTTTAGAATGCCCTTAATTCAATGTTCCACACCAAAAATAGATAAATTCCAAATATCAAACAAATTTGGTGCTTTCAACTGCAAAATATGTGTTAGAGAGTAAAACTATTACTGCAATGTATTGTTCTGCTTACAGCTTCTACTCTGGCCACCCTCCAATCACCAAATCCCCTTTCGATAAAAAATAAGCATAATTATGAAGTAGTGCCATAACTGACTGTCTATGGGTTTGTCTCTTAAATCTTGTCTTCTAGGGGTTCCATTTGACCTGTTATTCTTTATTTTCTGAGTGTTCGGAAGAGTTCTGAGATAGCATCTGGCACACTGAGTTGCCAGACGATCTCGGCCAGTCACATACCTTACCTCTATCTTCACCTTCGTTTGTAAAATTAGATGGAGATCAAGTAGCATAACAATGTGTGTAGACTTCAGAATGTTACTTTTTGTCTTTGTAGTTCATGTTTCACATCTGTATATGGAAATTATCAGAATTACCCTAGGATTTGGGTGTAGGCTAAACAATGTTATGGCTATTCTTGGTTTTCATCTTGAATATATCTGGAACTAACTAAAACCAAAGCAGATTGATACACCCTGTTAGGGACTTTTTTCTTGGTTGTATTATTTGAAGTGGAAAGACCCATCCTAAATCTGTATCTATTGAGGTGGAAAGGTCCTACGTCAAAATCTGGGACACAACTTCTTGTGGCAGCCTATAAAAAGGACATGGAGAAGGAATCTCTTTCTCCATTTGCCTGTTTGCCCTCATTCTTACTGGTAATTTTTTTTCCTTCAGTGGTATTAGAGCCTACTTCTTCAGGATTCCAGCATATAATGAAGAGAAGCTAAGACATCCATTGTTGTGGATTGAGCAGCTACTGGATTGTTAGATTTTCAGTTTGTAGACAATTATTGTTGAACTAGCTGGACAACAGTCTATAAGTCAATCTAATAAATCCCACTTTATTTTTTAAATATCTTTTAGTTTTCTTTTTTATTGTTTTTTTTCTCCCCCGCTCACCCTCCTTCCTCCCCCTCCATCCTTAAGAGAGGGCAGGGTACCCTGCCCTGTGGGAAGTCCAAGGCCCTCCCACCTCCATCCCGGCCTATGAAGGTGTGCATCCAAATAGACTAGGGTCCCAAAAAGCCAGTACATGCAGTAGAAACAGGTCCCAGTGCTATTATCAATGGCTTCTCAGTCTGCCCCCATTGGCAGCCACATTCAGAGAGTCCGGTTTGATCACATACTCGTTCAGTCCCAGTCCAGCAGATTTGGTGAGCTCCCATTAGATCAGGCACACTGTCTCAGTGGGTGAAACAACCCCTCGCGGTCCTGACTTCCTTGCTCATCTTTTCCCTCCTTCTGCTCTTCAACTGGACCTTGGGAGCTCAGTCTAAATCCCACTTTATATATATGTGTGTGTGTGTGTGTGTGTGTGTGTGTGTGCGTGCATGTCTGTGTGCCTGTCTATCTGTGTATGTGAATTTTTTTTTAGTATACAGAAATTAGCCATGTGTTGGCTTCACAAGAAAACTGGTATATGCATTCAAAATATTAAGGTCTGACTATGGTTTTTAAAGACAAGGTTATTCTATCCAGTAAAACTGTAGATTAAAATCATCAAGATGAAGCATGATTGATAAAGCTCAAAGAGAGAAATTAAGGTTCAACCTGGAGATCAGAGAGCAAAACAGCCAGGTGCTGGCTCTTACCTAGACCTCAATCTGAATTGGTGATCTTGCCTCCAGGAATCTCAGAATAAGTCTGTGACTGAGAGCTATCTCCTCCTGTTGTATAATCCTCTCTAGGGCTGCGATTAAAGACGTGCACCACTAGGATTAAAGGCATGCACCACCAGGTTTCTGTGGCAAACTAGTATGGCTACTAGGATTAAAGGTGTGTGTTATTGTGGCCTGGTCTGTAAGGCTGCTAACCAGTGTGGCTGTTTTACTCTCTGAATTTCAGGCAAGCTTTATTTATTCAAATAAAAATGAAATACCTCTTTACATAAAAAAATATCTGTATTCAGTGGACCACCTTATCAACCCACAGGGTACTAGTAAATAAGTAGAGAGGGGACAGAAAATATCCCTATCCTCAGAGAGAGTGCAGTGTGCTTCAGAGAAATAAAATTCACCTATTAGAGGACTGCAAGGAACTGATATCTGATGCTAAATCAGATAGATGAGCTGCTCAAAGTGAAAGGAAAATAAATTGTTCAAGCAAGCACAGATTGATCACTTACTACCTAGTGACTCTTTCAGAACACATCATTGTGTTTATGTTTGTCTCCATATAGAGGGTGATGCTCTCAGTAAAGAGACTATTTTTGCTTTCACACATTCCTCACTGTGGATAATCACTTCTCAGTTGAAGAAAAATAAATGATGTACATTATAACTTAGGTTTGTGAAAGGGACCCTTCATAAATGGCAAAAAAAAGCCCAGGACCAGATGGTTTTAACGCAGAATTCTACCAAAACTTCCAAGAAGAGCTAATACCTATACTCCTTAAGGTGTTTCATATAATAGAAACACAAGGGTCATTGCCAAACTCTTTTTATGAAGCTACAGTTACCCTGATACCAAAACTGCACAAAGACGCAACCATGAAAGAGAATTACAGACCAATTTCACTCATGAACATCGATGCAAAAATTCTCAATAAAATACTGGCAAACAGAATCCAAGAACACATCAAAAAGATCATCCATTATGATCAAGTAGGCTTCATCCCAGAGATGCAGGGCTGGTTCAACATACGGAACTCTATCAATGTAATCCATCATATAAATAAACTGAAAGAAAAAACATATGATAATATCATTAGATGCTGAAAAAGCATTTGACAAAATTCAACACCCCTTTATGATAAAGGTCTTGGAGAGATTAGGGATACAAGGTTCATATCTAAATATAATAAAAGCAATATACAGCAAGCTGACAGCTACCATCAAATTAAATGGAGAGAAACTCAAAGCGATTCCACTAAAATCAGGAACAA